>SPNW01000051.1:0-70863 GCA_004918325.1 Wallemia hederae
TTCTTAGCCTCCTGGACGACTGGCAGTGCATCGTCGAGGTTGACTGCAATTGGCTTCTCGAGCAAGAGGTGCTTGCCCGCCTTGATAGCTTTGAGAGCGAGGATTGGGTGCTGAGTGGTATCGCTGGCTACGAGGATAGCCTGGATGGAAGGATCGTTGATGACATCCTCCTCGCTAGTGAATCTCTTGACATTCTCTCCCAGAACGGCTCTTGACGCTTCAAGAACGTCTTTGCGAGGATCAGCGACGGCGACGAGCTGGGCACGAGGCTCGTTCACGACCTGTACTGGACAGCGTGAGTGGGTGCGCTGTATAGAAGACTGCCACGTACATTTGAAGCGTGACGAAGACCCATTCTGCCGATACCGAGTACACCGAAGCGAAGGATGTTTGAGTTGTTAGATTGTGACATTGTGATTAAAGTAGTAGTGGATGTTGTTGGTTCTGCTTTAACCGCTATTCCTTCTCTTTAAATAGTCAACGTCATTTCCGACCACCGAGGATCACGGGTGCTGCAGTCCTCAGGTGAGCTGAGCGATGATGATTGGCGACCGCAGCTTGCAGCTGTATCTGCTCTGATATATCGTCCCGGCATCTCTTCGTGCGTGGTTGAGTTGGTGGTCACGAGCCAACGCCAAAAGAGCTACGATCATCATCTATGCAAAGCAAAATTGTCGTATATGATCGTGAATTTGAATTACAAGTAGCAGAGCAGCTCTACAGTCATGATATAGGCGTTACATTCGTCGAACTTTCGCAGATCTCTTCGTGATTGCAGCTAGTCGCGTTCCTGCGACTCTTTCACGAGCTTATTGAGCGGCTGCCAGGGTACGAGCGAGCGGTTGACGATACGCATGCCTAGTGCATCGTAGAAGACCTGCAGAACGCGCCATTGGAGATATATAAGCAAGACTGCGAACGAGACAGCCCACGACGAGTCTATGAATGGTTTAGTGTCGAGAGAGAAGTCTATATCCTCCGCTGAGGTGTTTGCAAGACCGCTGCTCGTAAGTTTCGTGAAAGCTCGTCGAGAGTAGGTCGACACGAGTGTTGATGGTCCAGCAATCTTCTCTGTAGACTCGAGCACTTGCAAGAACAGAGTGCTCTCGGTACACCTGAAGAGATCTTCTGCGCGCTCGCCCCACACGTTCACCGCGTACTCAGCATTCGGCGACACGAGCAGTGATTTGTAAAAACAGTGCGAGCGCACGTTGACGTTCACCTGCCGCTTCTCCTTCTCGCAATCAGCTTCGAGTACGACGGGGGCGATGGAGCGATCTACGCTGGTCAAGACGAGTCGTACGTCATAGTGATAAAATGTGAGTGCATTGCGGATACTGTCTTCAACGACGCGCTGACAATACCTATCCAAGCGCGTTGGCGCTGGCAATCCCAAGAAGCCACTGTTACTGGAGTCTTGCAATGGGTTGTGTTTGTCGTCGCTGAGCAGCGGTTGTGGATAGTGCGGCGTCTGTCTCCTCACTGCCATATCCCAGCCTGTCAGGAGCAGCTGCGTGAATGCCCACGCGTTACTGAACATATGGGTCTTGAGAAGGTCAACCACGTTAAGCAGATTAATGCGCTTAAAGCTTTCACAATTGAGGCGGGTGAAAAAGAGTTTTCGCATGTTCTCGTCTAGCACCACCACGCGTACCACCGGCGCTCGCTCTGCTTGCGTTGCAGATCCGTCGTCTCTGTCTACGGGCAGCGTATATGTGTATTCGAAGTAGCCGCTGCGCTGGTGCAGAGGCGAGAGGTGAAAATTCTTTGGCAGCAGAGCACGGTGAGTATATCCTCTGCGAAGCTGCGTGAGATAGACGCTTTACGAGCAAAGTACGTCGACTGACTCGTGCGGTTTGCGCATGCTGGCTGACTCGTGGTCGGCGATATGCATGTAGCGCTCGCCCAAATGGCTGTGCTCCTCGAAGATGGCCAGCTTGCTTTCCCCGCTCTTCGCATAGCAGAAGTAGATGGTTACGTTGTTGATGGTGCTCAAGCCCACGCACCCTGGTATCGTCATCATCCAGACACTATTGGCGCACTCGGCAGCATCGTACCCCTTATCGTATAGTGTCTGTCGTAGGTTCGCAAGAATGCTCATCTGTGCACTGTAACCCTCCGTCAAGAACATTCGCGGATAGACTTTGATTATAGAGAAGCCGCTGTTTGCTTCTCGGAACAGGAAACTGCTACAGGGTCTCGAGAAGGTCTTCAGGGTATGTCGTGGCTTCTTTGTACCTTCATCATGTCTCGGAAAATCGCTTGAATTGACTGCATCGCTCGAATCCTCGTGCAACTTATAAAGCACATAGTGAAAGCGACTGTGAAACGTCCTGGCATATGGGCGCATTCTGACGTGTGTTGCGATAGCTTTGTATGAGTACGCGTGTGGAACTTCTCCCCAATCCTGTTTCATTAGCCATACGACGAGCACAGCGATAAGAAGGGATGTCACCAGTGAGAGCAACAGCTGCAGTAGTGACATTGGTCTGCAGCTACTCGATAGTCACGGAGTAAAGCACACCACTGATAGGGAATCGCGGATGTATTTTGCCCGTCTAAAGGCCATAGTGTGCGTTCCTTAACGCTATGAGAGTGTTGATAGGCTGCGCGCGGCATGAATCTGTTGAGATCACTGCAAATTGCCTTCTTGCGCCAGCTGTGCTTGCGTTCGACGATATGCTCAAGCTCTTCGTTGGGCAAAAAACAGCTTCCGTGAAGACAGAACCTCCGTCAGGGCGGAATAGGTACTCGCATTTATATTCAATAGCTCCCGAACACGCAAAACCCACACGAGGAACGCACTCGGGCTGTGTTGGCTGTCTTAAGCAGTGACGAATGTGGCGGACGCACACAGCTGGCACAGCTATGAGGGGGAGAGTATAAAATGCGGTATAGATGTCTTCTTTGTTTGCTAAATCACCACATCTCAATCTCACAACGCAATGCAACTTCAAATCATCTCTCTCGCAGCTATCGCAGCAGCAGCAGCAGCACTGCCTCAAGCTATCACCCGCCAAGTCCCTGACAGCAAGCCATCATGGATCCACCCAGCTGCTGACACTTCCAAGTGAGTTGATGGTTCAAGATGCGTGCATGTTCTGACGAATATAACAGATGCGTTGCCGTTAAAACAGACTACGCATTTTACAACGGAGCACCAATCGAATTGTAGGGCTGGCTTATGTTAGATCTCTGCACAGCTAATCACCCATCACAGAGAGGATTGCAAGTACACGAGTGGAATGCAGTGGACCATTCAAAGAGGGGAGACGAGGGTCAGAATAGCATTCTCTAACTACTGCTTGGATGCTACAGCAGACCCAGGCAACGACACTCCATTGCAATTGTGGGAATGTGATGACAACCGCAAGTCGCAAGACCTGTATTACACAGATGACGACAGAATCGCAGTGTACGAGCAGGGAAGCTGTGTCGACCTCACAGACAAGTCACCAGACAGCGGCAACCTCCTGCAGACCACGAAATGCAACAACAACGCCAGCAACCAACTTTTTACGGTTGAGTAAGCTTACTAGCTTAAGCTACGCAAGACAGCTCAATAAAGTTTAATACCATTCGATTACGTGATGTTCATAAAACCTTGGAATGCATAACAGTGATAAGTACTATAAGTACTTGGCTGCAGCTGCTTATCAAGATTGCCAATTCGTGAGGTGATTCGAGATTGGAATGCCAGGCTGAGTCATATCATTTGATTGAGTCATGGGCAGGCGATAAGGGTTTCTGTCTCTTGCAATTAACCAGCATGACTATCCCATTGCAATATTGTGAGCTGGACGCATAACACAAGCTTTCCCCTCTCACACGCCGCTCAGACACAACGCACTTCTGCGACACCTGCGGCATGTACTTCACGTACGATCAGCTGATACGCCACCACGCTATGCAAGAACGGTATAGCTGCCCTCGCTGCAAGCATGGCTTCGACACGAAGAATGACCTCAATCACCATCTCCTCGATCACTATCTCGGCGATCTGCAGTACGAGGATGAGTATCCGCATCCATGAGCATGCAATAGCTCCTTCTCCAGCATCTCAAAATGGTTAATTTGGTCATATCTCTCATTCGTGTAACATATCCGTGTATCTATCTTATCATCCCATAACTCATTCACTTCACTGCCTTGCTGATGAAATCCTTGAGCTGCGCATCCGATGGCGTGTGGATACTGTCCTTCTTCTCGCCTTTCTGGAAGCTGAAGTACGCAGGCGTCGACGTCGAGGCTCCCAGCATCTCAGATAGTTCAGCTGTTGATGGAATGAGAATAGCTATGACACAGCATCAAAGCCGGCTTACAGTATTTGTTCTTGTTTATTGAGAACTTGGGCTTGTGAGCGAGATCTCTGGACAATCACTTAAAACCCACAAAGATGCTGTTCTCCTCATTCTCGTTCGATATGGACTGGAAAGTGGTGAGAGGTGTTCTTCTCCCCTCAGTCCACCCACCTCAAACGTCGCAGTAGGCTTGTCGCTCTCTGTGACCTCGACAACGACTGGCTTCTCATTGATGAGCTGTGGAGTGACTGGTAAGAACGGCCGCGTAAACGCATACACACCCACCATATGCTCCAAATCTAATTTGCTAACTATCGGATAAACGCCCATCTTTGTGTTGGATGTCGCGAACAGTACCCATAAATTTGGATTTATCACATTCACAAATGACGTATTGTTTAACGCAAATATGCCTCTTACAGGCGCTTTTATCTATAGTAATACAACAGCGAATGGTTTAAAGGTAGTCTTCTAAATTACTTGCTTGAGAGAATCCGTAGGTGTATGAGAAGGTGTGTGTGCAGTATGCGCGAGTGCATGCGCACCTGCCACGCTCTCGCTATCTAATAGTGAGTATTTTTTGTCATGCTTATGTACTGGAGGCGGCGACTGAGGGAAGAAGGTGTTGAGTGTGTTGAGGGAAGCGCGCCGGCTGTTGTTGGTAGAGCTAAACTCGACATTGGTAGTCTCTCCCAACTTATCCCTCCTTGTGAATCCGAAGTAGTGGCTCAGCGCAGCGAGGATATCCGCCTGTATGAGAAATAACGTGAATGCAACCAACCCCGTGCTCGCGAATACGAGTGTTGAGGAGGTATTAACGCCGTCTGTCCCATACAGTCCCCAGACGTGCAGGGTGATTGAGGTTAGCGAGTAAAAGAGAAAGAGGAGTATTCGGGCGGTGAGTTGTAGGTTGACTGTCCAGTGTATTTGCACCAGGCCTCGCTGCGATGCTCGCAGCCGAATGAGGATAATAGCCAGCCAGATTGCCAGCGTCACCACGCCGATCATAATGATGAGGGCAACAATTGTTGCTGCTATGTTGAGCGGCTGATGTCGACAATCTGCGTAGTAGGGAGTGCGGTGCACCATGTTCCGATCTTTGAGGAAGACGCCGAGATACGCGAAGCTGGTGAGCGGATAAGCGAGGGTGTAACAAAGAGGTGTGTGACCCACAAAAAAGGCATTCCGACAGCATACGGGAATATAACTAGGGTGACATTGTCGAGGAAGTGTAGGTGCTTGGATATTTTGGTGGATGCCGCAATGTTCGTAGAGACCCAAAACTTGACTACGCACATAAGCGTCGTAGCGCTGTTCATTACCATCCCGGAGAGACGGAATGTCGCGTTCACGATTTGTATAGCCGTGGGTGGATCTGGATCGTGCATATGATGCGTCCAGCAGAGAATAGAGTCGAACCATAGCGTCACGGCAAAGATTAAGTAGAAGTTGATGAGTACGCCGTGCTTGTGCAGTCGCTGGGATGCCAGCGTGAATAAGAGCAAGCCGAGATGGCCAACCGCGGCGATGATGAGCAGGCTGTAGTAGGCGTTGAGATGCGGCGTCGTGGCTACAGGCTCTTGTTCTTTATCCATGGGTATTTTTATTTCATTGGTGGACGACTTGATCTAAGAAGTGTATCAAATCCAACTTATTAAGGAACTAAGTCGTGCAGAAATGAGGGCCTCAGAATTTAAGTATTAAAGTGGAGGCGTGCACAGCGTAAGAACAGCATGATCTGATTGTTCATTCGTCTCTCCATCTCCCCATCTCTCGATCTCGCTTTGCGGATTTCTGGGAGCTGCGGAGGCGTCCGGGGCCAGCTATGATGAGAGTGGGACGCTGAGAGCGCTGCACGCATTCTTCGTAGAGCTCTCGGAGCTTTTAATCAGTCTCGCTACCCTCTTATTTCACATCTCCATTCACTTGCTGAATTGAAACCGACTTTAATCAAAGTGAATTTCAGTTACAAAAGAACACACTACATGCCCACGTTCTCGCCAGTCTGGCCAGTCGCAGTAGCGTTAATGCCAACCGTGATAATGCCGTAGAGCGTGCCGTCGATGTCTTGGAGATCGACAATAGGGTTGTTGCCGTTCTCCTGCTCTGAAGTCAAGATCGTATCGTCAGCGTTGTAGGATCTGGAGTTCTCGTTCTCAGTGTATGGGTACTCCGCGAACGTCTAAACGGTGTCAGCAATGCTACTGTTTCACATCACCGACTCACCTGGTTCGCAATCTCGTCCGAGAAGAAGATCTGACCCGTGAAGGCTTGCTCACCACCAGTAATGCTACCGTCTTCAGACTCTTCCGCATCGATGAAGGCCTTGAGGTGGAAGTGAGGGGTTCTACCCGTGTAATAGCCGCCAAAGATGGTCTGGAACTCAACGATACCCTCTTCGTTCGTCTTTGCGATACCCCTCAAGTACGTGTTGTTGGAAGTAGGATCGTTCATTTGTCTCTTCGATGGCATGTCGAGCGTGAAGTCCTCGAAACCAGAGTAATAACCAGTAGCATTAGCATGCCAGACGTCGATGTACGCGTTTGGAAGAGGCTCGCAAGTGTTGACGTCCATAATTCCGATGTCGAGCACCAGCGGCTTGCCTTGCTGGTCCTCGGTGATGTTGTTGCGGACTTGCTCGCCTGAAATCCAGTAAGGACCTTCCGTCACGGTGGGTGCGAGCACGCAGGTGGTGTTCTGGATGGTGTGGAAGAAGGTGTCCGTGTCCGACTTTCCGAGGAGTTCAGAGAAGATGCCTGCACCACGTTTGTGCATCGACTCGTAGCGCTTCGAGACGTGGTTGGCACAGCGCGCACCTGATGCTGCACGTGCTTGCACTTCGTGAGCTGGTGGGACTGGATCGTGATGGCCTGGGTGGGCTGTGAAAGTCAGCAAGGTGTTCACGAGAAGCGCTTCACTTACCTGCGACAAGAGCGGCAGTCGAGGCAAGTGCAATTGAGAAGAATTTCATCTTGATACGGTGATGGATGATTACAATCAACTCGCAATCATCCAACCTTTATACCACAGCCTCAGGCACAATTCACACTTGCGCACCACTACGCACCCCTTCTAAAGACTCGTTCTTGATTGGACGGCGACTGCGCCGGTTCCAGGCACACCAGCGGATGAGGGACGGGTGGAAGGTAGAATGCAGATACGTAATTTACCCATGTATAACCGAAGACAAGCGATTGGTTGGAGTGCTTATCGAAGGTACTCGAAGCTGTGCCTTGACTGCGCAGACGTGCGTGGTTAGAGGAGGTGTATGGGTAGCGTAAGGGGAAGAGGCGAACAAGAGTCATCGTGAGGTGGATTGAAGTGACATCTGAATGGCCACATGTTCGTCTTTAGTGGTAGCGCTAGCTAGGTACCAGCTCAAGGCCCATCTTCATTTCTCCGTTTGTCGACGGCACCGCCATGTTATTAATAGAACGTGTTACTCCAAATTTCCTTGTTGCTGTGCTGTGTAGAGGCTTGTAGCAATCACAACATGAATAGTTCTAAGGCCTTCATCCTGCCTCTGTGCTGATAGTGTCGACGAGCCTGGCGCGCCGCATAAGCGCTCTTGAGCATGCTCGTAGCAATCTGAGGCCGTGTGAGAGTAACAATAGTCTGCACGGTGCTTCTCGCGCGACGCATGAGCCTCGACACGTAAGATTGTCACACGCACGATCTGATCATCACACAGCGCACACGCTAGTAATGACTTGCTAACGTCATGTCCAACGGAAGAATCACACATTAATTTGATCAACGAGTACGTCGTAAGCGTCCTACGCTGCCAAAGTCAAGTCGGGAGATAAAGCCATTGTTCACTGTCAGAGCAAGAAGCGTTTGCAAGCTTAGCACAGCATGTACGCTCAACACATCAAGTGCCTCTCCTATCACATCATACGCACTGACGCAATCTCCTGGCTAAAACTACCACCGTGGTGTTGTAGCGGACAACCACCAAGACGGATGTCAGACGGATATCAGATATTCTGCATGAATTAGATGCTTGAGACTGTCTCGTATATAGCGCTCATCGCCGGCATCATCGGAGAGCGAAAGTAGTCGTTCGATTGTAGAGCTTCAGATAGAATTGGAGATAAGAGACAGACAGCAGACATGCGACGCACAGTATCGCTACAAGCCTTAACAGTATCCGCTACTGATCACCACGCACGTCTCCGCATTCACATTTAATTAAAGACTCGAGGCACTGCGTTCGTTGATGTGAATACGAGGTTCGAGCTGACGGAGAGATACAAACCGACATCAGGCGCATTCTTAAACCCGCAAGGAGATGGAATGTGTCTCTGCGCTACCGTTCTAGCGACCTCACTCAGCAAAATCGTGCTCATGCTTCGGATGAACCAGACACTGGGGATCTAGCGCGCACATGAGATAGTCAGGTGTCACCTACATCTTTCTGTCTGCACTCGCAATTTTATTTGCTTCCGCTCAATCAAATCAACTCCCAACGTCAGGCACAATCTCGTGTTCGTCGATAAAATCCGAACTCAATCAGTGATGCACGCAAAAGAAGATAGAAGGCGCTTAGTGGAGATGATGAGGCGCTAATGAGATGTTGCACTCGCAACGAGATTTTCAAAGGTTCTCACGTTCCCACATCATCCACCCGCTAACCTTAGCGCAACTTTTACGGTATCAATCTCCATACAGGGTCTTCATTCGGGGTGAGCGGTCACTGCAGCCTGTCAGTTCTTGCACAGCATTTGCAAATGTATAAATAGGCGGGCTTTGCTTCTCTTCCTAGTATCATCATCATATCAACACCACTCAACAACTCAACAATGTTCAAGCTCGCTACTGTATCTGCTCTCCTTGCTACCGCTGCGCTCGTCAGCGCTGGTGGTCCAGCTGAAGTCTGCACCGGCATGGGTGGTGGATGTGTTGAATACCAGATCACCAAGGACTGTTGCGCTGCTGTCGACCAAAACACCAGATTCGACGAAGTCTTCCACCAATGTATCCCATTGTTGGCCAACGGTGAGTTTGCACTTGGCTGATTCTATTCTGCTGACGCGAGAGCTAGGTATTAACACTGGAGGCATGGTTGACTGCTGTGAGTCACGCGGCGCAGGCTCTCGTGAGGAGGGCATTGGTGCCGATACCGTTGTCTGTTAAGTCAATATATCAATAGCACGGAAAGCCGGGATGGCTCAGACGCGCAACGCAATCAGAGATGGCGCATTTTCTATTCATGGAAGGTTTTACATTATCTAGAGTGCGCAATAGCATGTGTTCGTTGTGAAACACCTTTGTGCTATTGCAATGACTGGTATCCGAGAATGTGCGCGGAGAATTGTACGAGTGAGAGAACCGCTCAGCTCGCGCTGGTGTTAGCCCGCTGCTTTATGTCCTTCCAATGCCCACATTTGAGGTGAATTGAGCGATCTCTCCTCAGGCGTGAAAATGAAACCACCAGATGATAAATTGCTACTACTACGATGCCCTTGGATGCGTCTAGGTCCGCTGTTACGTCAATCTCATAGCTCCCACTACCGCCGACTCATCTTTGCGGACGACCATGAGGACGAAGAGCGCAATGGCTGCAAAAGCGTCTGGGTATCGCTGAATTTAACTGCCTTAACTCCAATATATTCGTATTGCCACCGCGAATCTCGGAGCGCCCAATCTTTCCGTCTTCGCTAGAGAAGATTGACGAGCGCAGAGACAGACGCCACCAAGCACTTGATATGGGAGAGTCGCCTTGTCCTTGTCTTAAAAGGATCCGAGCGCATTCTTTCCGAGCGTTATCCTCGCTCATCTCCATCCTGCGCGTCGTAGCAGCTACGAGATAACAGCAAGACCATAGGCAGAAAAGAATACTGAAGCAGATAATCGCAATGTCACGTGTCTCTGAATCGGACGAGTGTCCGTATCTAATCTCGTTCGTATCATCACCTACTTAGTCTATCACTCATTTGGCATCAGCGAGAGGAGTGCGCGGAAATTTACTAGACTGTTGCGACAGCCTGGCGCATCATCTAGCCTGCCAACACCATCATTATGTCACTTAATTATCCCTCCCCTCACGTTTCAGGTACTTCTTGTGCACATCAAAAAATCCGAAGCAGGGTGTTCACGGCTGTTGGGGGGATGGCGTATTTTGCGGTATACACGGTAATACACCAAGCTCCTGCAAATCACTTTCTCTTGTTGTCAGACTCGCGTTTCTCTGGTCACTCTCAACCTCCACTTCGTCGCCTAGCCATCGGGTCTTGTCCGGTATCTGTGGATGTACGTTCCTCCGTCACTGATACTGCGAGCGTCAGGAACTACCCCGCGTTCTTGCAGCTATAAAGGAGACCGATTTCCTTCTTCTTACACCATCAACTTATCAATTCACAATGTTCAAGCTCGTTACTGTCTCCGCTCTCCTCGCTACTGCTGCTCTCGTCAGCGCTGGTGGTCCAGCTGAAGTCTGCACCCGCAATGGCAACTGGTAAGTTCATCTTGCGCGCCTCAAGCGTCCTGCGTCATTATGTTTGCTGACACACATGCTTAGTGTCGAAGCCCAAAGCTAGTTGGCCTGTAGTACATCGCATCTCCAAGCTAACTCGATACCTTCTAGTCACCAAGGACTGTTGCGCTTCTGTAGACCAAAATACCAGATACGATGAGGTCTTCCACCAATGTATCCCATTGTTGGCCAACGGTGAGTACGCAACTCACTGATGAAAGCTCGCTCACACATAAGCTAGGTATCAACACTGGCGGTATGGTTGAATGTTGCGAGTCTCGCGGTGCGGGCTCCCGTGAAGAGGAGATTGGTGCTGCTACTGGTACCTGTTAAATCAAAATTTCTGTATGACGCGTAGTGTAATCGGATACGTTGCGCTTTACAATTCATTTGGTATTTCTAGTGATTCAGTCTTGTGCAGAGCTTTGCTCGTTGTCTTTAGTGTTTAGTGGTATGGCGTCAAGTGAGATTCACAATAAGGACTGAAGCTGAAAGATTTAGTTGAAAGTTGTGCAAGGTGAATGAGTAATGCTGAGAATTATAATGCCCCAATGCTTGGTAAGCTTATCGCTCTCCAATGGCCACAGAACTCACTGCTAGCAGCTCTTTGCTGGTGTTCGCTCTGTATGCAGCCCACTGACGTTAAAATCGAGCTGATTGACGGAGATATTACGTCCAAATTACGTACTGAACGAATCATATGCATCTTCTAACGTACAAGTCGCCCAAATCGTGACACTCTGACACTCACGCAACGACCACCACGATGAGAGCAGAGTAAAGGATAGATACTAATTTGAATTCCCTATCAGTCACCTCTCTTCTTCACTGCTCATCTATTTGATGGATCACTCGACATCGTGACCATCTCGCTGGATAGATAGATTGATGGAGATAAGGATAAAGTTGGAGGAGAGGTATCAGCGGGAAAGTGGCACTCGCCCTCACGACAGCATCAAGCGCATTCATCCCACGCGCATGATATTCCTGAACCTTATTCGTTTGATAAATCCCGACGGTGACCTTCCTTCGTCGAGCTAGCTAATAACAGTCGCCAGAGTGCAACAGCACAAGCTTTGCTCATTCTTCAAGTCTGTCTCGTGACTTCACTACATTCAATCAATTCCAGACCATCATTTGATTGCTCGCTCACGTTCTCAAGTCAGGTACGCTCGCTACCAGCTATAAGTCCCGACCATAATTGATTGCGGGTGGAATCCATAGAGGAAGCGCATGCAATAGCAGAGAATTCATCGCCTACACGAGACAATTGCGAGCTCAGCGAATTCGCGACCTCACTCCCTCGCCAAAAATAGGTCGACTCATCGGTTGTTATCCGGAACCAATAAGTGACGCAGGTTCTTGATATCGGTCAGAACAGTCACTTATTGTTGAGGACTTGAGGACACCAGGAACAACCCCGCGTTCTTATCATTATAAAAGGCCCGCCTACCACTCTTCTTTTCTCTCCATCAACTCAAACTCAAACTCAACAATGTTCAAGCTCGCTACTGTATCTGCTCTCCTCGCTACCGCTGCCCTCGTCAGCGCTGGTGGTCCAGCTGAAGTCTGCACCGGCAGTGGTGGTGGATGTGTTGACTATCAAGTCACCAAGGACTGTTGCGCTGCTGTCGACCAAAACACCAGATTCGACGAGGTCTTCCACCAATGTATCCCACTGTTGGCCAACGGTGAGCTTTCACTTTGCTGATTCTATTCTGCTGACGCGAGAGCTAGGTATCAACACTGGTGGCATGGTCGACTGCTGTGAGTCACGTGGCGCAGGCTCCCGTGAAGAGGAGATCGGTGCTGCCACTGGTGTCTGTTAAACCCAAAATTTTCGGATCGACGCGTAGCATGGCTGGACACGCTGCGCTTTTCAACTTATGTAGAAATATATACGCTTATGCTCACGAATGCGATGTTGTGCTGTGTGTCTGACTAGCTTACTACTTAAGTGGAGCTAGGATGCTCTTGTTGTATCAGCAACCGAGAACTGCAAAGCACGTATGATGTAGCACAACGCTTTCATCAGCATCTCACAAGCACACTATGATACGTAACAGGTATATGTATGGAAATCGCAAATCAAACAACTCAGCATCTCAACAACCACCACCACCACCTCCAGCACCAGCACCGGCAGCAGCGCCAGCAGCACCAGCACTTGAATTCTGTTGGTCCTGTGCAATCTTAAGCATCACGATGAGAGACATGAAGAGGGCGATGAGATCTTCTTTGGAGTGGCCAGGTGCGAACAGTCTGACAACGCCTACTTTCCTGAACGATACAGAGTTCTCGAATGTTGCTAGTATAGTATTCCTTTGCAGCTCCATCACTACGTATTGACCTGTCATAGACCATCGCTGTGCGACACATCTCATTCCACTAGGAAGAGTAAAGTAGCGCTTACTAGACCATATGCTACCCCTTTCTATGACAAAGGCGCGAGTGTCAATCACAACATCGTACTTGGAACTCCAGGTCTTCCTCATAGCCTGCGATATCACAGCCTGTGATTTCTCGTCGCGCATCTCAATGTGGCCTGTCCATGTACTGATCTTTATGGAGAGCTGGTGCCCAAGGTGTTTCACAGCTGAAAGGGAACTGCCTGGGAATACTTGCATATACCGACCCTTCCTCTGCAATGAGTAAATACCTTGCTCTGCAATTGGTGACATGGTTGTTTGAGTTTAAGAGAGTAACCCCGAAACGCGCCTCGGGTGTTTTGGTGGGGCTGTGCGCGAGAATGAAGAATCTCTTAATCGAATATGGTGTAAAGAGTGAGCTACTTCAAGTGATTGAAATCGTATGATCTTCTAGTGCGGATTGTGACTGCCCTTGGATGTAATAAGCTTTAGCTTGAATCGAGTATCTCGTACGAATACTGCGGCCGAAGAGTGATAGAGAGATAGAGGTCGCTGTAGGCTTCAATCGTCGTCCACCACACTACGTATGCTTGTACAGGGCCCTTTCATTGCGCCTCACCGTTTAACGCTATCGTCGACGACATCTACGAAGGCAGAATTGTGGTAATTCAGGCGCAGAATATAGCTTGTAGTGTACATTCCACGCGCTCTTGCTACCGCGATCCCTCCAATCTCCTGCTGATGGATGACTGCCGCTATCAAGGAAGCGAAGGGAGATGCGACATTGAGATCAAACAAACTAGGGTATGTATCGCGATTACTTTACTTATCAGATTATTAAACGCTGCCGTTACTAGCTGAAGCAGCAGATCTCTGTCTATCTTGTGCTATCTTAAGCATGGTAGCGATAGCCATGAAGAGGGAAGTAAGGTCTTGCTGGGAGTGGCCTGGAGCGTGAAGTCTGAGTACGCCAGCCTTCCTGAATGATACGCTCTTCTCGAACGTAGCTAGTATGTCATTGCTCTGTAAATCGAACACTACATACTGCCCAGTCGACGACCCCCGCTTGACGACGCACTTCATACCACTGGGCAGCGCGAAGAAGCGCTTCGTCGTAAATATTCCGGCTCTCTGTAGAGTGACCGTATGATTGTCTGGCTGCGTTTGAGCTTTCGAGCGCTGTACCTGGATAACCCACCAATTTGGACATCGTACTTGGAGCTCCAGCTTTTCCTCTTGCTTGTCGCTATCACGTCTTGCGACGGCTCGTCCCGCAGCTCTACCCGCCCTGTCCATGTGCTGATTTTGACGAATAAAGAAGGCGCTTCGTCTTTCACAGCTGATAGAGAGCTGCCTTGGAATACCTGGAAAGAGCGATTGCCCTTCTTGCGAAGTACATAGATGCCTCGCTCTATAAGCGCCGTCATGGGTGTCGTATGTGCACAAAGCGCGTCTCGGAAGTTGTTGGTGGGCAAAAGCGGAGTATATTGAGAAGATTAGCTGAGAATATGAGAAGGCGCGTATGACCATAGAGTTAGGACCTCTCTCCATCCTCCTGATTTGACAGCAATTGCCTGCATCATTCTCAGCCATTCATCAATCTTTCTAACGATCAAGAAGTAGATTTCATATATAACTTCATACACGCTTAATTCACTTGGTATTCGAGCGGGACACACGTTCTGACTATTGTGGATCAGCATCTATCAGCAGTTGAGAGCTCGACATCCTCGCTGTCGCTGTAGTGAGCTCCCTCAGACACAGTGTCATAATCTTGCACGCGTTCCTTCCCCTTTTCGCTACGCTCTTTGATGCCTTCCTCAGATGTTCTCTCTTGTTCTTCAGCGCCGTCGTCTTGAACTTGGCAGGAGTCTTGTAGGTTGGAGGCAAGGTAGGAGGTTGATGGTTGTGCAGCTTCAGATCTCTGGCTCTTGGCCCGACTCTCGCGCTCTTTTGCCACCCTCTCGTGGCCTTTCCTGGCGATTGCTTGCAGTTCTTCGTATCTACCCGTTAGCAAGCGACCATGATCGTCAGTGAGGGGATCTAGGTGCTCGCGTCGACCGTTCTCTATCCTACGATTATACTGCTTGGCATCAGTACCGCTTGTGTGAGCGAGATTCCTTACCTCGTTGAGCTGGGAGCTGTTATAACTCGAAAGACCTTCTGTATCCTCAAAGTGGATACGGCACTGCTTGTGCTTAGACAATACATATGAGCAGGTCTACTCACTGATTCAGGCATTCTGGCCTCGACTCTCTTCGCGATCTCGAACTCAACTTGGGCCTCGTCGCAGCCTAGCTCCTCAGCTAAGATCTTGTTGAGTGAGTAATTGGCTGATTCCTTCTTGAACGCCTCGTGCTCAGTCTCACCCTCCGAGCGAGCCTTAATCGCCCTCTCCTTTTTTTACCTTCAACGGCTTGAACTTCTTCGTGTACGCCTTTATGCCCATTCTCTTTTTAGAAGGCATTCTGTGGTTGTTGTGGTTGTTGTGGATCAAGACTGCTGTGCAGCCTTATTAATTAGTCATCCACGCCTGATTGAACTTGTGAAAGGTGATGACGTCAAGTCGCACAAAGGGCGTGGGTAAAGAGCGAGCGGTGCGCGACTTTAATCTAGTCAGCGATGCTAACGCCAACCGCTAGCACCTCCCCGATAATGCGACAACGCGGCAACTAGTCACAAATCACAACAAATAAACACCCGTCCATCATCTCGCAAGAGAAGCAGAACTGTCAAGGAGGCACACAGATGATATCAGATGTACATTTAGTTGACGCATTTTGTCATGCATATCACTTCATTTTGTCTTATCAACCAGGCGTCATCGATGTAGCCCTACGAACGCTGTGATGCGGTGATAGAGATGTACACGCAAGTGAATAGATTCCCTGAAGGTACACTTTAAGATTGAAGTGCTGTGTGCTCCGTATAAGGCGTGTAACGACACCCATAGAGAGATTGAATCGAGAGCTCTCGTGGACTCGGTAAGCTGGGATTGAGTCTATAAGGCGCCGCAGCTACTGGCTGACAACAACAAGAGCATACCAGTAATAAAGACGCCCCTGTCCATCTGTTGCAAGCGCGAGATGGCTGTTATCAACAAGAAATGGAAATAGCCCAATAACACTTAAAATTGAGCAAGCTGACATGAACCATTATTAGCGCTGTCCATCCGTTCTAGACCAGCTGATCAGACGGCTCCCCCTTATGCATATGCAGGAACAATTTAATAATCGCTCGAATAGACGGATAAGACGCAAATCCAAGGAGATGCGAAGGGGTATCTGAGGTACGCGGGTACCGTGTGTAATTAACAGTGTATTCCGCGCTCTGTAACACCCTCATCTGCGCTCAATTACCTCACCCCTGGGCGCTCGGCCAACTAACAATGGGGCATTGTTGAGATGGGCAAAGTGGAAATTGCGGATAGAGGTTAAGCTGTTGCCATTGCGACGCCAAGGCCGTAAATGAAAAGAGAAGCCAGCGCGAGCGCGAACGAGAGTGGGTTTTGAGATGGATAGGAGTGAACCAGCAGCATTCTAACGCAGCGGAACAGGCGTAGATGATACCCCACTCACACCGCTAATTCCACCCACATCCGCTACTGCCACACCCATCCCCTTCTCCCCGCCGCAGAATCCCAAAAGGAGGCGACTGAATCGACGCACCAATCACACCACACGCAGTACACAGGACGCGCAAAGCACACACCAGACCGTACACAAGAAGCGTAACGCATGGATTATATACCGCACAGCGATCTACCGCCATCTCGTCACGCAAGACGACGCCGTGCGCCTCGATCAATCGAAGCTGTCTCGCGCTGTGTCTGATATGTGGAAGAACGAGGACAACGCCGTCAGAGAGCGCTTTATGCTCGCAGCAAGGAGGGAGAGGTGCGGCGAGGTGGTCACAGACGCGGAGCTGGAGTTCGGAGATGACTTTGCGGCGAAGGTGCAGAGACGCTTTAAGGAACTCTCCACTAAGGCCAGGAAGGTCAAGGCTATGCATGAGCTCAATGCGAAGAGGAGGAGATCGAATACTCTCGACACCGCGTCAACGAAGCGCAAACAGCCACCTAAACCCCTCAACCTCGTTAATAGGAAGAGGAGCCAAAGCGTGGAGCCGTTAGATACCAACACCTTCCTCGAGACGTCGACATGCAGCACCTACACTGAGAGCGATAGCTACAAACAGCAACAGCAACACCACCTCCTCGGCTCACCCTTCCTCAGCGATACGCTGGATACCCTCAGCGAATGGATCTTTGAGTCGTCTGCGAACAATGGACACAGCGACTCGCCAATGGATAACAACACCTTCTCGCCTAAAGATAACTCCTTCTCATCTCACTTCTCACCTTGCTTCTTCACCCACGCTGTCGCACTCCACGTACGACAGGTTCGACAGCGTGCTCACGGATCTCAACTCGCCAGTAAACTGGCAGTGCGATAACGACGACAGCAGTGGCAGCGGCAGTGGCAGTGGCAATGCTAGTCACGAGCATACCTCTAGTCATTCCTCTAGTCACTGCAGGATGTAACTTTCTTCTGTAATACTTGTTTGTCTTTCATGAATCATAAATGCTATACAACTAGGTCAATGAGTGTTTTCTACTGTTGAGGTTCCTGCGTTGGTTGCTGCTGTGTAGGCAGTCTGAGTATAGCGTTCTGGAGTTCGTCCTTCTCCAATATTCTGAAACTGTCATTTTGTGTGACTTGTGCGAGCTGCACATTGTGCTCATCCAACTTCTCCTCCATGACCTGCTTAAGGACGCTAAGCACGAGGGTCTGAGCGTCTTCGAGGGTGAGATTCTTGTGGTATTTGTCGAGTAGCTCAGTTTGTGCAGCCTCGCTACCAGATCCTATAGCCTTGGCGTCGTAACGCATGAAAGTACCTGATGGGTCAGTGTGGTAGAGTTGAGGGCCACGCTCGTCGATACCAGCGAGCAGGAGACTGACGCCGAATGGACGAGACATCATGGCTTGATCGTCTTCCTCCTCGTCAACACCCTCACCGAATCTAAGAGCGAGATCGCAAACACTCTGCGCACAGCTCTCGACGAGCAGTGGCTCATCGTAGGAGAAACGGTGGTTCTGTCCGACGACGCGTGCGTGATCTACCATTGTACGCGCATCGGCAGTGAGACCAGACATTGCGCAACCGAGGTGCGAATCTATGGACAGAATCTTTTCGATGGAGGTGGAGAGGAGGAGTGGAGACTGGCTGCGTTTCTCGACGCCCAAAACGACGCCGTGAGGAGTGGCTATACCGACGGCAGTAGAACCGAGCTAAGAAGGGGAAATTAGCAGGTGCCATGAATAAACCATTCTATACACCAACCTTGATCGCTTCAATCGCGTATTCAACTGAGTGGAATTAGCGAGCGTACGTCAGCATCTCGGTACGCACCTTGATAGAGACGCCCTTCTGGTGAGAAAGTGCTGACACCGCGGTCATATTCGGAGCGTGTGAGGAACTGCGGCATCTCTGAGCATTGTGTAGCCAAATTTATCGCCTACGCACCATTTGAGGATGACTGTAGCTAAGGTTGAATCTAACGGCGAGAATACAAAATAAATAATGGCGGATTTCGTAGGTGTGGTGAAGGATAATATGGATGAGCTATTTACAACGCTCAGGTCAACGCTAGTATCTTTGGCACGCTGTTCCAGATCACGAGTCGCTATGTCCAATTAGAGCCAGTAGGAATGGGTGGGAGAGATCTACAACGGATATAGCTCTATTGACGCGTTTACAGGGGCCTTTGGATTGGTTTGGTGTGTCCCATCTCTTCTCATCTCGCTTCATCTCCTCATACACCCCTCAAAGCTCAGCAAAAGATCAGCTCACACAGAATTCAGTCGCTATCAAGAAAATCATGAAACCATTCTCTACGCCCGTGCTCAGCAAGCGCACGTACAGGGAACTCAAGCTATTGAAGCATATAAGGCATGAAAACATCATCAGCCTCTCTGACATCTTTATCAGTCCTTCCGAGGACATTTACTTTGTCACTGAGCTGCTCGGTACTGACCTCCACCGCTTGCTCACCGCTAGACCGCTCGAGAAGCAGTTCATCCAGTACTTCCTCTACCAGATCCTAGTGGGTGGTGTCCTTGAAATAGCAGCAAGCAAGCTCACAGATACACCTCCAGAGAGGCCTCAAATACGTACACTCAGCTGGTGTCGTGCACCGTGACCTCAAGCCATCCAACATACTCGTTAACGAGAACTGCGATTTGAAGGTGTGTAAAGCGAGGGCGGAGGCCTGAGTTCCATCAAAGGCATTCTTACTTATATCTACGACCCTTAGATATGCGACTTTGGCTTGGCGCGTATCCAGGACCCGCAAATGACGGGCTATGTCTCGACGCGATACTACAGAGCCCCAGAGATCATGCTCACGTGGCAGAAGTACGACGTAGCAGGTGGGTAGAGTGTCTACGTGTTCTCTCTTTTCTGACCTTCCTCCTCCTTCAGTCGACATCTGGTCCGCGGGCTGCATCTTTGCTGAAATGCTCGAAGGCAAGCCGCTGTTTCCGGGCAAGGATCGTAAGTTGCAGCTCTTGAGCCACCATCAACTAACCCATGATGGTAGACGTCAACCAATTCTCAATCATCACGGAGTTGCTAGGCACTCCACCTGACGACGTCATCCAGACCATCTGTTCCGAGAATGTGAGGGAGTGTATAAAGTATGATGAACATACTGACGCTAACATCTCCTCTACAGACTCTCCGCTTTGTTCAGTCCCTACCAAAGAAACCTCGCATCCCATTCAATGAGAAATTCAAGACAGCTGATCCACTAGCGTTGGATTTGGTGGAGAAGATGCTTTCATTTGACCCGCGGTCAAGAATTACCGCTTCACAAGCCTTAGCACATCCTTACCTCTCACCATACCATGATCCGAACGACGAGCCAGTCGCGGCTGAGCAATTCGACTGGAGCTTCAACGACGCTGACCTACCCATCGATACCTGGAAAGTCATGATGTATTCCGAGATACTTGGTGAGTGTCTTTATCATCCTGGCGAACTACTCAAGCTAACCGTGCACACTCCCAGACTTCCATCACATTTCTCAGGACGGTGACCAGTTCTTGCAACCGAACCCAGTAGACGGCATGAATGGCGCGTCGTTCAACGTGTAATGAATCGCACTTCAACGTCAACGTCAACCCAGCAAGCTTATTACTTCACAAACTATCGCATTAATTTAAAGTTAACACAACGTCTTCCACTACTCGCGGGCTTTTTCCATCTTCCAACAAATGACACAAAAGAATTCACTTCCATCGCTATCACCGCTGTCGCTACACAACAAGCTACACTACTTTGATTATACTACGTTAAAACACATACATGAAAAATTACCCAGTTTGTCTGAGCGTAGAGGGTTACTTGAGAGGCGAGAAGGGGAGAGGTTCGAGAATAGAAGTGTGCATGCTGTCACACAGCTTGACAGTCTATTGGGCGTGTCAGACAAATCCATCTGATGGGAAAACACCCACCTCGGAGACTGTGTATGCCCAGCCATCGACGCTCCACGCCTGCTCGCGCGTACGCTTGCGTGCCTCGAAATCAGGGTATTGCCACATATGCGTGACGCTGTGCAGCTGTCCCACCTGAGAGAACCACGCTCCTACGGGGGTGACGAACTGGCGTCTGGCCTCAAGTCCCTTCCTCCAGAAGCTCTCCCACTGCAGCAGCGAGCCAGGCTTGAGTTGGTATCTTCTCAGCTCGAATATGCCGCCGGAAGTGTGTGGAGGAGATGATGGGAAGAAGGCGAACTCCTGGGACAGCTCTGCGCTTCTGTGGAGCAAGAGTGGGCGTACGCGTGAGTTGAAGATTGCGTCGGCCTGTTGAGCTTGTGAACTGCTACGCTTCGAGATTGCACAAACTCACATTCGTCTTCCTTATCAGCGCCAGTGTGTCATCCAAGCCCTTGAAGCCGTCGTACTCCAAGATATGCACAAAGGTGTCCTGCTCGCCATACTTGACTTCCCAGCTACCCGTCAGCTTCAGATGATTGGCTTTATCGCCGACGAGGGTGGTGTAGTAGTCTTGGCTGGGCGACGAGTGAGAAAGACTGTAATGCATCAAGCGACACCCACACTGCTCCCACATACTCATCCACCTTGCTAGGCTTGACGTGGTGTCCTGGCACGTGGTGTCAGCTGCGAGCGTGATTACGTCATTGACGCTAAACGCTAACGCACTCTGAATCTCGTGTATGTACTTGTTGCGTCCTACAGATCTGCTGTGACCAACGTTGTCGAGGTGCTCGCCCTCCTCTTTGGCGACCTGGCTGCCGTGCAGGAAAGACTGGAGCGTGTGAGCAGCGTTTCGTGCGGCGTCTCCGCCTCACGTTCAGATAGCCCTGCGAGGAAGGATCGGCGTCGCTGGAGTAGCAGCGGCTTTGTGCGCCTGCGAGCGTCTTCGCGCTTAGTTTATTCGTCTGTCTGAGTGCGTTTCTCAAAAGGGACATGAGCGTTTGGACTAAGCGGGGAAATGCGGGAGGATGAGGAATATGCACATGGAACAAGCAGATAAGCGCGGCGTCAAGGACTTCTATATTGAATGTCTACAATATATTCATACAAAACAATCGTTACAAGTTCTCCTTCGATTTCGCGCACGACACTACGGAGGACATGGATGAATGCAATATGTATTACTATAATCTAATATAATTATGAAATGCGAAAACGGCGACCCGAATTGATTGCTTCAACTCCTTGCATAATTCGAACGCTTGCGAATAGCGTATCCGTATTTGTAGAAGATGATAGGGAACGGCATGAGCACCACGCCGAGACAGCCCAGCAGTGTCCCACTCCAGCTGACGGTCAGTCTTTCAAACATCTTGTTAGCGAAGAGGGGGAAGACGCTACCGAAGATAGATCGTACGACTGTGTTGGCAGCGAGAGCGCTTGCAGCGTACAGCGTGTACGCGTCTGAGATGTAAGAGAGTAACGAGATGAAACACAGCACGACGCCAGCGCCGATGGGTATACCAGCTGCGCAGGGCGCGAGCCAATGTGTGCGTCCAGCTGTCCACGCGAACCAAAACAATCCTAAGACAAAGCAGGGCCCTCCGACCAGAATTGCGGGCAGGAACCGTATCTCGGGTGCTGGCCTCTCGCCACTTTCTTGCATCGTGCGCTTCGCTATCCGCATGTACCGCATGTCGAAAAGCAGATTCGTGCAGTAGGACACACCTAACCCTATAGCGACAGAACAGAACGTGAGACCTGACTGCCACGCAGTGAACTCGTACTGTCCCTGAAAGACATACGGGAAGAGCTCGAAGGAGAGGTACAAGACGCCGTAGACCTGAGACGCATGTGAGTTTTGCCTGAGTCGCTATCTAAAACACCACCTACTACACCGATGTAAAGCGATGTCATGATCATAATCGGCTCAAGGGCGAGCATTTTGAAAGGACGCTGCACGGCTATCTTGAGCTGTTCTTTGAATGGCGGTGCGTTGCGGTCGCTGAAAGTGTGCCAACGCGTGTCGTTGGTCTCCTTCCTCAGCCGACTTGCTTTGCGTTTGAGGATGATGTGCGGCATAGTCTCTGGGTATGTAGTAGCGACAGCGATAAAGCAGCAGCCGCCAAAGATGATCTGCGACCAGTGTACCCACTTGTAATCGCTCGAGTAGTCCACAATGAAGCTGCCAAGAATGGGACCTAGAACAGGACCAGCGAATGGGCAAATCGAGTACAACGCCATAGGTTTTCCTCTGTACATTGGTGGCCAGATATCCGCTAACACTCCGCCCGAAGTCACCATCGACGCCGTCGCCGAGCACCCCGCGAGGAAGCGGCAGATGAGAAGACAGGTGATATTGGGTGCGAGTGCGCACGGTATAGTAAAAACGCAGAAGAGAATGAGCGAGGAAAGGAACGTGATCTTCCTGCCCACCAGCTCGTTCAACGGGGACCAGAAGAAGGGGCCGATAATGTAACCAACGAGGAACAGCGACACGGTGAGAATAACGACTTCCTGCGACTGGTTGTACTCCTGCTCCATCAAAGGGAAAGCGCTCGAAAGCACCGACGATGCGTAAGTGGCATTAAGGATTTGGCAGCCGGCGAGGATGGTGAGATACCAGCGGAAGCCCACGCTGAGGAGTTTAGGATCTTCTTTCTCATCCAGCTCAACGAGAAACGCATCATCATACGCAGCTTGCACCTCCTTCTCGAGACGCTCCTGTGAGCGATTCTCATACGTCTTTCCTAGATCCTCAGCAGCGTTCTCTGCTTCTACTGCATCGCCTCCTTCCTCTCTCGCTTCCTTGTCGCCCGTCAGACTCTGCCTATCAACGTCTCCCCGCACACTCGAATGACCCTTCTCTGCACCGTTTTCGTCGCCTACGATTGTACTTGCGCGGCTCATAGACGTCGCGGAAGCTCTTTTGAAGGTGTGTGTTCGTACTCCTGTTCGCACGAAAGGAAGGACTTCAGAAAATTTCATATCTCCTCAATAAGCGTAGGTTTACCCGGATCGTGTAGCGGATAAGAGATGGTGAGCGCGGAGGCAGGTTTTATAGCTCTCAGTAGCATCGGAATTCATACCCGTCGCTTATCTCTGGAATGCACACATTTGGCACTAAAAGTAATGAGCATCCCCACCCCGGAAGCAATTCTGAGATATGCAGAGGATGTTCAAGGCTTGCAAGAGTCAAAGCTTCCAAGTCACAGGCCTCGCTACTTAATAACTTATAACTACGACACCGGCAACCGCTTTAACCGTCCAGGAACACAATCGCAGTCTCGATAACGATACTAAAATAAATTTCTTACATTTACAAGACTGTCGCTGTATTAAATAGACAAAAAGGGAGTGACGGAAGTAGAGTGAGTAGCTATCGTGACTTCAAGCTCTCTAGTTGCCGGTTGGCGGATATGGCTGTTCTGGGAATGGTACTGCAGGTGAGTTGGATTGTTGGGGCTGCTGCGCGAATCCTTGCGGGACAGGCGAGACGCCTTGTCCTGCGTGCTGGTAAGGGTTAGGTGTGAGCACGGACGGTGTGACGCCTGGACCTGCAGGCTGAGTGCGTGGTGCGCTCTGCTTAGCGCGTTTGGCGGAGGTGGATGATGGCGAGAGGGATGGGTTGGCACGCTTCTTGCTGGCCGTGTTCGCGATGAGCTCTCCTTCCTTGTGGTCTGGCGGATAGGCGGCTGGATGAGCATGTTTGCCCTCGTACAAGCCAGCCTCCTTCAGCGTGAGCGAGATGAGCGTCTGACATCTCCTCGATATCTCGGTCGGCGTCCTCGACTTGAAGAACCAGTCCATGCGGAAGGCTGGGTGCTCAAGGATGTCGCGCTTGATTTTATCGTAGGTGTCGTCCGAGTTGAGCCCGTGGTGGGCGAGCTTGACGAGCAGGAAGCGGTCTTCGTCTTCAGTGTATTGCTTGCCCTGTAGACTTGTTAGTAAGTCCGCGTCTTAAAGCGCCCTCACTCACTCTTTGCTGCGGACCGTATGGGATGTTGAGCATCTGCAGTGGGTATCTACATGCGTTCACCTTGGCCTTGATAGCACGCGTCTTTGTGGCGACACTCTCGAGCGTTTTCTCGCCCTCGTCAATACGCTGGATCATACGCTGGTGGTCTTGCACCTCAGGATAGCGCTGCCACCAGACGTCGAGGTATTCCTTCACCTCCTCCTCCGTCTTACCATCGCCAACAACCCCTTTGATGCCTTTGAGGTCGTTGCGGCCGTGCTGCTCCATACCTCTGACTACAGCCTGGAATTCTCTACGCGTCCATGTCGTGAAGCCTTGCGTGCTCAGCGTCTCCATCTCCTTCAACTCCTCCTCTGTCAACGGCGTCGCGCTGTCGATCTCCTCTTGCTCCTTCTTTGCGTCTGCCTTGGCGTGCTCCAGGAGCTCTGGGTTCTCCTCCGCCTTCTTTGGGTCGACATGTCTAGGCAGCGCCTCCCAGCCTTCAGCCTTCTTTTTGTAGTTGTCGTCGCGTCTCGCCAACTCGAGCAGACGAGGAGGGAAGAAGTGATAGTCCTGGAACTTGTGGGTTGGTGGTGGTGGCTTGTTCGACCTTGTGCGGCCTTGCGGAGCTGGCTTCATGGCGCCCTTATAGTAGTCGTCGATTGAATAGTTCTGCTTGCGCTCTCTCTTGCCCGGCTCGATCCAAATAGGCGGCTTGTTGACCTTAGGGTTGACTCCAGTGAAGTTGATTTCAGACTTGAAGTTATTGAGGTCGTCAAGATTGAGCTCCTCATATTTAGAAGCCATGTCTGCCGTCTTGGTCTCACCGAGCTTGATAATCTCGTCGATGTCGTTGTCGATGAGCTCCCTTGATTGGTTGTTGATGATTTTCTCGGCACCATGTTGGATCATATCCGTCAGCTCCTCCTTGCCTGCGTTCTTCTGATGTGTCTGGCGACCTTGCTGAATGACGAGCTGGTCGAGACGCAGCTTCTGCGCCGCACGCTCCAAGATGCGCTCCTCGACAGCGTCTTCTGTCACGAATCTAAACACATATACCTGCTTCTTTTGTCCAATTCTGTGCGCTCTGTCCATGGCTTGCAAGTCTGCCTGCGGGTTCCAGTCGCTGTCGTAAAGCACAACGATGTCTGCCGTGTTGAGCGTAATACCAAGACCACCCGCTCTGGTGGTGAGAAGGAAGATGTACTTGTCGGAGCCCTCCTTGTTATACTCATCGATGGCTGAGATACGGTCTTCGTGGGACGTCTGACCGTCGATTCTGCAGTACTGGTAGTCTCTAAACATGCAGTAGTCCTCGAGAATGTCAAGCAATCTCGACATTTGCGAGAAGATGAGCACTCGTGAGCCCTTAGCCTTCATTGACTTGAGGAGCTTGTCAAGGATGAGCATTTTGCCGGAGTTGAAGACAAGGTGCTCGTCAGTGGTGTATGGAGGACCTGGCTCGGCGCCGTCGAAGAGGTAGGGGTGGTTGCAGCATTTACGCAGTTGCATGACAATGTTGAGTAGTCTGGTCTTGCCCTCCTTCTTGCTTGAGGCCATACCGTTGACCAAATCGATATCCTTTTCGATGATACCCTTGTACCACTTCCTCTGCATGTCTGTGAGACCGACATACAGGTTGATCTCCTTCTTTGGGAGAAGTGACTTTTCGACGTCTGCCTTGACTCTACGGAGGAGGAACGGTCTGAGCACCTTGTGCAGCTGCTTGACGACCTCGTCGCTGTTGCCGTTCTCCTGGCTGCCTGTGAACCACGCCTCGAAATCTTCTGAAGACGAGAAGACGTCTGGAAGGAGGAAGTTGAGGAGAGCCCAGAGCTCCATGAGGTTGTTCTGGAGAGGCGTACCTGTGATAAGGAGGCGATTACGCGAGTGGAAGATTCTGACAATCTGCGAGAGAAGCGAATTGGCGTTCTTGATGCGGTGGGCTTCGTCGATAATGATGTACTCCCAGCTGAGTCTCTTGATAGCAGACTTCTCGCGGAGACAGATCTCATACGACGAAATCAGGACGTCAAAGTTGCCTGGCAGGATGTGCTCCTTGACGATGGTGTCGCGCTCCTCCTTGGTGCCTTGAAGAACAACGACCTTGAAGTCTGGGCACCACTTGGAGAACTCTCTTGCCCAGTTGTCGAGCGTGGACTTTGGGACACAGACGAGGTGGTAGCCTGAGATGTCCTTGAGGTGTTTGAGGTAAGAGAGGAAGGAGATTGTTTGGAGTGTTTTACCGAGACCCATCTCGTCTGCGAGGATACCGTTGATGCCGTTGTGATGCAAGCCGATCATCCAATTCAAGCCCTGTACCTGATAATCGCGCATTTGGCAGTTCTGTATGACTGTAGAGAGTGTGTTAGTGGGGTTTTCTACCACCTAAAGCGCCGCTCACATGCTGGTGTCTCCGTGAACGCGAATGGCTCGTCTTCTTCCTCCTGCAGCAGCTCCTCGTCCTCCTCCTTCTCAGTCTTTCTTTGTCTGCTCTGGTTCTTTTTGCCCTTCTTCTTGCCTGTCTGCGCCTCGGACTGCTCAATCATCGCCGCGAACGCAGGATCGCGCTCCTTCCTGCGATCGATAAAGTGCTTGAAGAGGTCAGTCTGGCCGATAAGGTAGGAGAATCTCTTTATCGAATCCACGTTCTTGGATTTGTCAATCTCCTCCTTCTTGACGCGATGTTTCGATTTACGTGGTGGTTTCTTAACTGGTGCGGGAGCTTTCTTAGCTGGCTTTGACTGTGCCTTGTCGATGACTTCGCCGTCGCTGTCGTACTCCACGTCGAGCTCATCCTCATCTTCTGGATCTGAAGCGACCTCTGCTTCTTCTTCTTTCACGTCTTCTGGGTGCGGTGTGAGCTCATCTTGCTCGTCCTCTTGCTCTTGCGCTTTCCCGTTCTCAGTCTCCTCGTTCTGATTCGAGATGGCTGCGCTCGGTGGGATCGTATCGGAGAGCATTGATTCTTGTCGCGATTGTGACTTGTCCTGTGTCTTTTATTAGCGATTGCTCCATCTCTACGCATCTCCCACTCACCGTCATTTTCAGCCCAATTGCGCTACGTCGACGGGCGGGATAAAGGTGCTGTACTCGCGTTGGTTGCAATTCCAGCGCGCGCAATTTTGACTGACGAGGGAGCGTTTAAATGGAGATTTGGGGTGGTGTTAGTGTGCCAAATAAGCCCAGTACACGTCCCTTGCGTGATACTGAGTTTTTACATGTGGCAATGCAGGGGAAGGATTACGTGGGCGGCGGGGCAGCGCACAAGAGGCGAAGCATATCCTCACTAATGACAATGCTCTATAGATATCTAAAATACATATGCTACAATATCTCGTCTACTCCTTCACCGCTTCAACTCCACTCTTCCTGCTCTCCAATACCCTTCTCAGGTTGTCAAACAGCGACTGCTCTAGTCCCTTCTCCTTCGTCAGCTCAATCTTGTACGCTTCCGCGAGCTGCTCGTCACTTTTAGCTTGTGATATCGCCTGGTTCAGCTGTCCTCTGTCTCTCTTCTTGACAGGGCCGTACTTTGCGAAATGAGTGAGCTGTCCAGTGCAGAACTTGGTAGCTGGGAAGATCTGGTCGAGTGCGTGTGCCTGAAGTGCGTTAGATGCGTGTCATGAGCAGAATGTATGTCACCCACCATCTGTAGCCAGTATGCACCAATCTTCACACTCCCATCCTTACTGAAGCACGTCGGGTTAGACTCAGCGCCTCGCGCAATCATGACAGCGTTGACGCCCGTCTTCTCCATGATCTTCTGCGCTTCCGCGTAGTTGTTTCCATCGCCATTGCACACGACGGTGATATCTGGACGCATCTGATGTACCGCCTCGCGCACCTCTGCCAGACGCTCGTGCTGGGCTGGTTCACTCGGCCGCATAGTCTTTGTCCTGCAGTGCACTGTGAGTGCCTTGATAGGCGTGCTGCAGATCTTCTTGACGAGCTCGATCGTATCTTGCTGCGTGTACAGCAGGCGTATCTTACAGCTGATGCTCTTGTGAGGCAGAGCGGTGCAGAGTGCGTTGAGGATGGCTACCAGGTTATCGGGGTTGGTGAGCAGACCGGCGCCCATGCCTGCGTGCACTGAGAAATGTTTGGGGCAGCCGCAATTGAGATCAATGCCCGCTACATCCTGCTCCACCGTCTTCGCTGCCTCCACGGCTAGCTCCGGTGACGCCGATCCGATCTGGTAGATAACGTGCGGACGTTCTAGCGGGTGCGTTGTGAAAATGGGCTTGTTCTCAGTAGCCTTGACATAGTCGATAACGCCCGTCGTAGCTGCCGAGTGTCAGCGGGCAAGCGAGAAGACAGGGTGACTGCACCGATTCTTACAATTCACGACTCGTTCAGCGCCTATCATCGCACGGTCGATCACCTCAGGCGTCCACACCAACTTGGCGCCGTATTCGAGGCTCACGAGGCGAGTTGGGACTGTGAGAGCGTTAGAGGGAGTGCATTGGGAGATGCGCTACCTACGAGTACCACTCCTCACCATGGGAGCGAGATGTAATCCATTCGCGTAATCCACCGCCTCGAATGGTTTCGCATCTTCCGTCTTCTCCGTCTCGACTTTCGTCTTTTTGGCGGGAGGCGGCGTTGGGGGCGTTGGCGAGCGGGAGAGCGTCTTTGAGAGCGTCTGTGACATTGCTGAACTGATCTTGTGTACTACTCCTCTAGCCGCGCCAACGCTCATGTAAAGCCGTGATGGCTGTGAGAGATAAAGATAAGAAACGAGACAAAGGGCGCATTTATCAAATATTTTACAAGACGACGTTCTATATGTAGGTTGGCGGTGGCACTACTGCTCTACTTGCACAGGCCATACACCACAGCTGCTCCTCCAGCCACAGCGGCCGCTACACCCGCGTAGCGCTGCAGTGTTCCCCTCTGCAGCGCCTTCTTCACCTTCAAACCAATCACGAATCTGCTCATGAACATGTCAATCACCTTGCTCTTGATGGCTGGGTTGGGCAACATCCTGGGTGCGTTAGAGATGAACTTATGAAAATTCTCTACTCACCACAAGCCATGCTCGTCAATGACCCACGCCTGGTCAGTGGCGTCAGTGGCGGTAGCAAGAATGAATGCCTGTGTGACAGCGTGCACTGGTGCGAGAGGGATGCCTGCCAGAACCAGCCTGACTTGAGTGGGGTGTTAGCAAGCGACGCGATGACAGCTCAGCACTCACCAGCCTTGTCGAGAATGTTGGTATCAGCGAACCATGGCTGCAGAGAATGTCAGAAAGCCCTTCTCAACGCTCACTCCACTCACGTTGATACAGTTGCATCTGAATCCCTCCGCTGAGCCTTGGATAGCAAGCGACTGCGACAGACTGAGCACTGCAGCCTTACCAGCCGAGTACGGCATGCCTCTCGATGGCAGAGCGTGGAAGCTGGCCATGGATCCCGTGAGGATGAGACACTTTTCTCCATCCTTGGCGACCTTGTTCTCTCTGAAGTAGCGCACGGCGAGGTGGGAGGTGTACAGGACACCAACAAAGTTGACGTCAACGACCTTCAAGTCTGGCCTCACGTTTGGCGGCAGTTCGGGGTTCATGAACTCTGCCGAGGCGTTGATGCCGGCATTAGCGCAGACGACGTCGATGTGCCCGAATCTTGTTTGCGCCTGCTCAAAGAAGGCGTACTGCTGGTCGTAGTCTGTAACGTCTACGACGGAGGTGAGGAGGTTCTCCGTATCGTTCCCAGCTTCCTGGGTAAGAGTGTCCAAGCTCGCCCGGTTAATGTCTCCAGCAGCCACCTTGGCTCTAGCGTAGCGCTGTTAGAGTATAGAAGCCACGCTGGCACTCCCACTCACCCTAATCTCAAGTATTCGAGTGTAGCCGAGCGACCAATGCCCGACGCAGCGCCAGTGATGAGCACAACTCTGCCCTTCACGCCCTGTGCGAGATCCTCGTATTTCGTGTGGTAAGCGTGTGCAATCTCCATTTCCCGCTGTGCTTCGTTGATCGATGTACCAGAGAAGAGTGGAAGGCGGCGGCACCACCGGGTAAGAAAAGGCGTGGAAGTGGACTAAGCAGAGGGAGACTCGGAGGTTTAGAGATATGGACAACAGCGCTATTGGAATGCTCTATCTCCGCCTCCTAGCGCCTGCCATCTCCCATCTTCCTGTGCTTTTCGGAACTTTTGGAGGGATCTACACGTGGCAAAGAGGGAACAGGGGCTGTACAAGGAATGAATGGATGGCTTGCGAGCTGCCTACACTTGCTTTACTGCCAACTAGCCCGAAATCGCGGCAGAAGAACGGCAGACAACGCATAAGGGTGTAAAGCTTTCATTGGAAGCATGGTAGAAGCATTGTACAGCCAGATCAACACAAATTACGCCTCGTCATCGCCATTTTCTCGGCCTTAAGAAGACTTGCGATAACCGGCGCAGATTTTAGCAAGTAAGCGGCGAGGAGAGACGCGTTTGTGCTGTTTACAGGCCTCTGTGTGGCTGTCACATGCCCATCTCTTCTGTTCTCTTCTCATCTCCGTCCTCTGTCGATGCCGGCAGATCGTCGAACGCATAGCGTGTATCGCAGAGATAAACAAGTTACAAGAAAGCTTTTGAAATAATAATCACTTCTTCCTGAATCCCAACTCTCATATCTCACTTCTCTCTCACCAACGATCAAGATTTAATGCCCGGTTATCAAACGCTACTCGAATCTATACGCGGCAAAGGCGTGGTATTCACATCAGCCAAGGACGCAGATGCTGCCATATTGTTTGCGCAGAATGGGTGAGTCTGCTTGCGCCGTCGCGGCGATTCCTTATTTAACCTATCCCCGGTAGAGCCAAGGTGGTCGTAGGCCACGACAGCGACAGCGCCGACGCCGTAGCACAGCTTAGCGGTGTCTCTAGCATTACTACTACCCCGTTCGACGTTGCAGACTTCCTCCAAGTTGCATCCTTCTTCGAATTGGCAGTGAAGACGCTCGGGAATGTGGACATCATTATCGCCAACTCCACGCGCGCAGCCGGTGACGACTGGTTCAGCAAGGACAACACCACACCAACCAGTGAGTCGCTTATCACTTCTCCCGCTCCATCTGACGGCACGGTAAGACGTCCGGCCTGACATGTCAGCCGTGAACGTGAACATGTACGGCCTCCTGTACACGGTTCACCACGGTGCCAATGCCCTGCGCAAGAACCCTACAGAAGACAAGGTGTTCGTCTTTGACGGTGACGCCAGCCACGTCCCTGAACTGGCACAGAGCCCGATCTTCAGAGCGACGCTTGAGCCGGTGAGTGCGCTGATAGCAATACGCTCTCTCTGACACCACGCAGTCCCATTCATGCACTCAAGGAATGGCCTCGTCTGGCAGATCTGAGAAGTGGAGGTCAAACGTCGTCAACCCACTGCTGGCAGTCGACCAGGCGTGGATTGCGCGCGGCAAGCCCTACAATTTGACAGGCATTCCAGACGAGAAAGTCTCTCGGAGGCACGCCATACTCGTCGCAGCCACGATCCAGGACAACATGCAGAGCATCGTCGTGAAAGAAGATGGACTGATGTGAGTAGCTGACTACCTCGAGCACACCTTCTCACCACCCATCAGACTCGTCCCTCATCCCATCGTTCAGCTCTACGGCCTCGAGAAGGTCAGAAACAGACTCTACTATTTGGCTAAGCTCGCCATCGCAAAGCGCGAGGGTAAGCTCAAGAAGTGGTTCACAGCGGCGCTCATCTTTGGTTGTACGACCTTGGTCGCCCGTAGATTCTTCTAGCGCTGACATCGCGCTGGCATCACGACTACTTATAGATCTCCCTGTTCACTTATTTCATCTATCAGCATATTCTGGTCTTGACATGCATATTGTTTCGCCGTCTTACTGTATTGTCATGTGAGCAGTCTTAACAGCTTTGCACTCGTCTATTTCACTCGTTGAATATACTTTTGAAAAGCTAGACAAAAAAGAGAGGTGTTTATTGGGAAGTGGCACCGTATCCTTTCGAACTACAACAACGTGCCATGGCGCCGGCATCAACTTGGTTGCCATTCACTATCGCGATGTCAGTGTCGTTTTGGGTGGTTGATATGCCTTTTCTATCGCTAAAGAAGGACTATCACTGGGTCGTTGTTATGCCTTCTTCGAGATAGCCCTATCGATCGCGATAAAATAAGGCATATAGGAACTTACGGACGCCAGTACGGCAGTCTCCATTGGACTCTGAGTATTCTAATTGGAACCCGTGCACTAATGAACAACAGCTCCTGGTAGGGTCCTCCACGTAATGTCCAGATCCATCCGAATTCTCCGTGCAAGCCGCCAAATGAGCTGCTTGCGCTGTCATGCTTGCTCCGAGAACTGCTGCTGCGACGATAGCGATGCTAAACCTCATACTTTGAGTTGATGAAGGAAAGAAGATAAGAAGAACCGTATCCATATGCTACAAAGCGACACAGCTTCGGATGCTGAAAAATTCCGGTGATACACTACGTCACTAAAAGGTCAGACATGCAAATTGCTGACTAGCATGACCGTGGTATTCTACGTGACGCTAGCGTGAGCTAATTCCTCCGTCTTCGCCGCCTAGGGGTGCGGACTTTTTCGTGTTTGCATGAGTACAGGGAAAGGTATTTCCGTCAATGACATCAAATGCGGTGAGGGTAATGTGCAGGAATTTATCAGTGCATCCAAGCGCGATGAGGCTAAATGAGATGAAATGAAGATGAACCGATTCAAAGTTCTGTTATTGAATTGCTTCATACCTGCTTGATACCTATACTCGTGCGCAGTCACCACTCGAATTGACTTCTTTATCAGGGCACAGCGGCGGTTATAGATATCATTGTTCACTGATCTCATCTATTAGCATACTCAGTCTTGACATGCATACAGCTTTGCCGTCTCACTATTCTGTCTTGCGAGCCGTCTTAGCAGCCCTGCCTTTATGCAGCAGCACATGATGTGTATGAGGCGGCTCTAGCTACTGCCAGTGTGTATAACAGAAGCAAAGCACAGTCAAAGACGTGATAGTCATACTGTAATTGATCATTGATTTCATTTGTTACATGCGAGTGCCAAAAAAGCACCTGAGCGGCCAAACTTGAGGGTATTTATTGGGAGGTGGTACCGAACCCTTCTTTGTCACAACATTTTGCCATGCCGCCAGCATCAACTGCGTTGCCGTTCGCTATTGCAATGTCAGCGTTGTTGTGGGTGGTTGATATGTCGTTTCTATCGCGATAAACTCATATCTTGCGATAAAAAAAGACATCTAGGAGGACTTACTGATACCAGTACGACAGTCACCATTTGATTCCGAGTACGCTGCGCTGGCTGCAAGAGCTCCGTGTACAGCAGGGCAGCAGTACCTGGTAGCGCTCTCCACATATGGTCCTGATCCATCCAAGTTCTCAGTACAAGCTGCCAAATGAGCTGCTTGTGCTGTCATGCTTGTTCCGAGAACTGCTGCTGCGACGATAGCGATGCTAAATTTCATACTTTGAGTTGATGAAGCTAAGTAAGGAAGAAGGAGCGTATTTATATGCTACAGGGTGGCACAGCATCGGATGCTAAAAGCTAAGGGTTTACACCCTGTGATACCCTGCGTCATCAAAAAGATCAGACATGCCTGAAACTGCTGACCAGCATGACCATGGCACTCTACGTGAAGCTTACGTGAGCTGTGTCCTCCGTCTTTGCCGCTCAGAGGTGTGGAGCTTTTGAGTTTGCATGAGTGCGGGGAAAGGTACCTCCATCAGTGACATCACGTGCGGCGAGGGTATTGTGCAGGAAACCTGCACGCAGCCAAGCGTGACGAGGCTATATGAAATAGAGTCATGATGATACGATTTGAAGATATGTTACTGACCTGCTTCATACCTGCTTGATGCATATACTCGTGCGCAGTCATCACTTAAATTACTTCCCCTATTAAGGCACAGGGGCGGTAGATTTGCTTATCCGGCATGTCAGGTGCTACGAGAGCGCGTGTTACCGTTATGTTGTTGAGACGTGCTTCGGAACTCGATGAAGACCACATGTGCAAAGTGCTTTGTCAAGGACTGGCGGGAGAACTGTCAAAGAGCTTAACTTCTTGACTTTTCACACAATATTGTTCTTTCTTCTCTAAAGCATATGCTGTCACTTGTCATTTTCGCGTACACGTTCAACATCTCTCAGGGTCTACGTCATTAATGATCACACATAGAAACGACTTGCGCAGACACCCAAGCCATAAAAGATGTGAGGCTGAGCAAAAGGGTTAACTTCATATGCATCTAGTGTCCTATAGATTACAGACGCCGCTATCATCCTCGAAATAAGGTCTCTTTGTCAAGCCTTGAGCCTACCAAACGCGTCTATTGTGAAGTAGCTCCATAGCCGAGGTCGCTACAACAGGTGGCGAAGTATCTATAAGCACAGTCTGTCAGTGCTACCAGCTCACCCTATTCAAATTGCGACTCACCCTGCATCAACACTGGGACAAGTCGCTTCAGCAATTTCAATGTGTTGTGCGCTACCTACCGATTGCCGCCTGTGAAAGCAGTTCTGCAGTCACCGTAATCCGTATCATAGTAGCCGTTGATGTTGGAATTACCGCCTAAGGAGCTCAGTAAGGAGCGCAAAAAACGCGTTAGGCAGTTGACTAACCCTGGTTATCGCAACAGGCGCGCGTAGGGTGCTCTACGTAGCTACCTGATCCATCCTTGTTAGCGGTGCAAGCTGCCAAATGCGCTGCCTGGGTTTGAGCGACGATTGCTGCCGCCATAAGCACGAAAAGAGATGCCTTCATTGATAGCTAATATGATTGTGGACGGAAAGAGAACGTTGAAGGGGTTATTTATATCTCTAGAAACACGCACAGCTTCGGAGGCGATGATACATTTAAGGGTCTGCTCCACTCAATTTAAGTGTGGAAGTATTTTGATTCAGGAACGTCAACTCTGACGATATAAGTTGCCTACTGTCCTTGATTGCAACGAGCATCCTGAACCTCACTTATCTAAACCATGAAATTTAGCATCGCCACTCTCGCTCTTATCGCGTCATCAGTCAGCGCTGCAGGCATTGCAGCGTGCACGGAGAACTCAGACGGCTCAGGCCCCTACAACGTTAATGCGACTAGAACATGCTGCAAAAATATCAACCCTGCTGGCAGCTTAAATCTAGGCAAATACTCGGAAACCTACCACGACTGCCGCACCCACCTTACCAACGGAAACGGTACGTATCGATCGCTATCGTATGAAAGCATTGACTAACGTGAAACAGGCATCGATGCAGGGGCCTTCAGTGAATGCTGCGGTGATGAAGGATACGGTTCTACCGCACAATAGCTTCCTTGAGGTTGAAATGACGGTTTGGAGATTTTTCACCTCAGATTACATGTACCAGAATGACAACCTATCTATACATTTAATACATACTAAGTCAAAAAGCACATCAAGATATCATCCGAGGCTAAGTGATTGCATTGTGGCCTGTGACGCGCCTTCGCGCTTTGACCGCGTTGATAAGAGATCGCGGATAAAGTGCAAAGTTTGTGTCGGAAGTCCGTTGAGCGACGCTAAACGCGCAGCGTGAGAGTTCTGGTCGCCCTCCCTTCTTATTCTGGTTTACTGAGAGCGAGCTTGGGCCTTTGCGTCATAGAAGCCGATTGTACTGCGCAATCGCTAGCTCAGTGAGACGTAATCATGTGCTTTCCGGAGGCATTTACACGCGCATTCCGCTTATCACCATCTGCGTTCGCACTCGGCCAACGTGTGTGGAGCTGTCTGAGCAGTCATTGGTCGTTCCTGAGCTATTATTACTGATAGTACCCGAAGTAATTACGTAGGAGCTTATTGATATGCTTCCGAGGCTGTGTTTGCCCTGAGAACTTTTAAATACCTTTCGCGCTCCTTCCTCTTCCACTTAATCATAACAAAAATGAAGCTCGCAATCCTCAGTACTCTGGCAGTAGCCTCTATGCTCCAACTCTCGTCAGCAGCGCACCTTGCCGCGTGTACGCAGAACTTGGATGGGTCAGGTTCGTATGCTTTACATCTGTTGAAACCGCTGATGTCAGCTAGGTCCGTACGATAAGCCAGCCACACAGGCCTGCTGTCGTGAGAATGGGTAAGCTTGACCCTGTAGAGCTTGTTGTTGGAGGCTGACCGCGCTTGCAGAGGCGTTGCAAACATCAATGGATACTATAGCGAAACGTATGGAGACTGCCGCACCGGTATAGATGGCGGAAATTCGTAAGCTCTAATTGCGTGAAAGACGTAGAAGCTAAATGTAGTCTTAAGAGTGAACGCAGGTGCTATAGCAGCTTGTTGCTCGGACTTGAACAAAGGTACTACTTCACAGTAGACACGCGAATGCCTTGTCATCGTCTGCATCAAACTAAACTGTATTGGCGCTTGATATCATACATGATACCATTCAGGATACGTCTGGCGTGTGTGTGATATGGTGCCAAAGCAGTGAGGTGAGCTCGAGCGTGTCGTAGGAATCGCCACTGGTGGTCGTGACGCTCTCGCCCTCCAGCTCGATGATCTTCTCGCTCAACGCGATGGCTGCTTCGACCGGCACTGGCTGGTCTGTCCAAGGGAAGCCTGCGCTGATAATTGTAGCTCGAAGTCAGAGCGCTGATGACGTGGGGTTGATAGCAGCACGACTCTGTCAATACGAGGTATAAATACTTTCAGTGTGAACTATGTCAAATTGATCTCAATGCTCCATCTCCGCTCCTGGTTAAATTGCCGTTTTCCAAATCGTCGGCGTCGGTGGCTGGCGAGAGGCAAGAGAACATCAGTCAACTGTGATTTGACAAAAGACACGAATGCATTTAACATATTACAAGAGGTATAATGGCTGGCAGAAGGAGAAAGGCAGTGAAGTCCGTCTATAGTTGCTACGCGTCAAGACTAGCTGGCAGATCCGTCTGCCGTCAGCTGTTCTTGGACGCTCTCTCGCTATTCTCGTAGCTTGGCGGCACGTCGGTGACCGTCTCGGTGCCGTCGTGATTTTGAATAATGTAAAAGGGACCTGTGAGTCCAGGCGACTTTGGATGCTGTTTTGAGTAGAGTGGCGGCGATGATTGAGCCGTGTGTATCGTTGGTGGATACTGATTACCGCGCTGTGTGTTACTCTCGCCATCGATGCTGCCCGTTGTCTGCTGCATGTACGGCGTGATGACTTGACTATTCTCCAAGTCGACCACGTCGTGATCTGAGATCTGGCTGCGGGCGCTGCTCGCGTTGAGCGCTTGTACGCCCTCTTTTTGCTTCCTGCGCCGCAAAATGAAGAAGGCGGCTATGGCAGCGATAACAGCAAGACCTCCAAGCGTCGCACCCACGCCCACACCAGCTGACGCCCCTTGACTCAGCCCACTACCGCCGGCGTCATCACTTGAGCTGCTGCTGGTTGTTGACGACTGATGGGTAGCAGAGTCAACGGGGCTGGGTATTGGTGATCTGACACACGAAACGTCAGTACCTTGTTTCATGTAATTCGTCACGTGACCTCCCGAATTGAATTGGATGTTTGCTCGGTCGAGCAAGGCAATGATTGTGACGGCACGGCCTTCATCATATGGCAGCTGCCAGCTGACAACCTCGTTGTTGTCGGTTGAGCGCTTTATTTTGTACGGAGTGGTCTGCGGGCTAAGCGCATAATAAGTATAAGGATATGGGTCTGTCTTGTTCGTGCTCAATTTGATTGTCTGACAAGTTGTCCAGTTTGTCTTAGGAGTAACGTCAAACGAAAACTGCTGCTCAGGAGTGTGGAAACAGCTAGTAGAGTCACCGCCCTTGACAGACTGTATAATGCTTGTGCCGCCGCTCCCGAAACCAGTGTCATCACTCATCGTAACCGTGAACTCGGTGCCAGAACGCATGGGAAAGGGGTTAACTTGTAAGCTGCCTGGATTGGCATCTATGTTAGTTGGTGCCTGGATCATTATACGGTCTGGTGCGTTAGGTGAAGAGTTGTTCGTTGGACCCGACAGCGGCACCGCTAGGTATGATGGTGACCCGGTCATATTGCCGCTCCAGTCCATCTGGAATCTACCACATTGATTGGCGAGCGGCTGTGTATTTGTGTTATTGCGTGAGCGCTACTTTAAGTGATAGTACGCACAACATTGAACGAAAACGCTTGACTGCTCCCGAGGCATAAAAGCAGTGCTACGATTAACTTCACGAGCCCGAGCATGACAAGGGTTCAGTCTAATCACTTGTACTGACGTATCACAATGTCGTAGTTAAGGTCAACGCTGTAATGCACGGCTCATTCAAGCTCGCGTAGCGGAATTAGTTAAGAAGCTCCAAATGATCACAAAATTAAGGGTATCTATGACTGAAACTTATAAAAGGCGGATATATAGAGTGTTAAGCTTGCTATTTGTCATCCATTGATTTACACGTCCTCTATCGTCGTTTCCTTCCGAGTCATTCGGATAAAGTAGCCCCAGCGGGTGGTGATGGTAGTGAAGTAAGAGATAGGTGTGAGCCACGTATTCAATTCCTTGTAGTGCGCTTTTGCGTCTGCAGCGGGTTCATCAGACTAGTCAGGCACCGCAACGTGTGCACACGCAAATGCGGTAGAACGAATTGCATTTGCACGCATCGAAATACGCTACGCACTTGTCTAGTTGCTGAATGAAGCTGAATGTTCAATTTTATACTACCCTCATCTTCAAAGGGTCAAAGCGCTCTCGAATACGACGAGTCTCACTCAGTGAGGAGTAATGATCGCAGCAATGCTTCAATTCGCAGAGAGATAGTACTAAGTTCTCATAGGTATCAGCCTTGAGCCAATATTCTCAGCGCAGCTGTTGTCGTTTTTGGCTCTTTAAAAACGTCTTATCTACATACGATCGAACTGTCGCGAGTGGGAGAACATCCTCCCGCAGGCACAAATTTCGGAAGAAAGTATAGCCATCAATTGACATGAGGAGGTTGTGTCGATAGAGCAAATGGCTTGATTGTACCGTTTGAGCACATAAGCGCACGCGTTTGAAGCATGAGAACCGTATGTATGAGAAAAGTCGTTAGATAGAAAAAGCAAGCATATATCCATGATAGATGTGGACAGCTCGAGGACGCCCATCTACTGCAAATCCACACCCGAATCAGACGCTTCGGAGGGCACTTTTACGTCAGCGACGCGCTTCGCTCTACCTCTGCCGTCCTTGTAGAACACGATGTCGCCCTTGTCCTCAACGAACACGCAATCCCTGTACGTCGAGTAGAGGGCCTTGAAAAAGTTATCGTCTGACGAGTTGTAGTGCGCGCCGAGAAAATCCTTAAGAGCGTCTGTAGCCTTCCAGGCGTTGTAGTGTGGGATCTTTGATGAGATGTGGTGAGCGACGTGGGTCTCGCAAATGCCGTGCAAGATGTACTTGCCGATGGGACCCAAGAAGCTCCTGTCGATGGTGCACAGAGCGCCTCTCTGGAAATTCCACAAGCCGTCCCGGTAGTGTGGCACAGCTGGGTGCGTGTGCTGCAAGAAAGTGATGCTGACTAGCCAGCAGTTTACCCATAGATAGGGCACTACGTAGTGAAACACAACCTCTGTGAATCCACGCTGCTTACCCCAGACGTACAGCCCAGCTAACACCGCAGCTACGCCCACATCAGACGCTACTATCTGACCAAAATGACGCTTATCGAAGATAACGGAACGCGGATTGAAGTGATTGGTCCACTTTGGGTAGTGCGGCTGTCCTGACGCGTTGATGAGAAGGTAGAGCGGCCAGCCAAGCAATTGTTGGATGAACAGGTTGAGGAGAATGGCGAGTGGTGCATCTTCAACCATCTCAGCCAGCCTCGACTGCTCCTCGTGAGGTACGTCCACGCCGTCGATGATGTTCTCATCAGCATCTTCATAGTTGAGCTTCTCTGCGCCCGTTGCTGAGCGAGTGCGCGGAACAAACACCTGGTCCCTGTGCATGTGGCCGGCTCCAGAGTGGTGCTGGGAGTGGCTCACACGCCAGCTGTGGTAGGGGACGAGAAGGAAGGTGTGCAAGACGTATCCGACTGCGTTGTTGACAGACTTGTTGGACGAGTATGCGTAGTGTCCGCATTCATGTGCGATCACCCACAGTCCGGTCCATGAGAGGCCTTGCACGAACCAGAAAGCAGACCAGAGGAGAATAGAGAATAGCAGAGATAGGTAGTGTCCATACTTCATCTCAACTGCCTCCGAAAGTGGTGAGATACGTTCGCTGCCCAGCACCAGCACCACGCTGAGCAAGACATTCTGTGCGACATACTGACTTGACTTGATCGCTGAGCGGTGGTAGCATTCGGGACTTTAAGGAGCATAAGGTTAGGTGGCGTGTGTAACGAACAACTCAAGACCCACGGAATGGCTCGCAAGAGATCCTTGATTGTGATGTCTGGTAGGGAGAATTTGTCGACCATGATAAGACTGTGCAAGAGACGAACCACTCAAGGCCCCGTTGATCTTTGACAGAATCGTAACTGCCCGACGAATGCATACACCTCCACATGAGCTGCATATGGAGCCTTTGAAGACGCGCAAGGCGCGAACGAATTGAGTGGAATGTGATAGGGTTTGGCATGTTGTGAATGTGATTATTGAGACGATTCAATCGATCAAATAACTCAACCTTATCAGCAAATCCGCTAGCATGGTTAACTGTCACTTTGTGAAAAAGGGTCCGCGGAGATTAGAGATGGCGGGATAGATAAGCGGGCAACTGGCTAGCGTGTATATACCATGCGCCGATTAGCCCTGCAAGTTCAGATTTCTAGTTACTTGGCGGTGGAGTGACGATGATGGTCACCATTGAGGAGGACGCAGGGACGGTCGTTGATGGCTGTGAAGTGGCTTATGGCGCTGGAACAATAGAACGACGAGAGGGACAGAGATGATAACAGCGCTGAGAAAGAGCTGAAGGAGCCAGAGATGCCGGAGGAGCTTAGAGGAGAAACAACGCTGTTCACTGAGTGCAAATGCGACAGCGACGCATCGTAAACTGCAGAGATTAAGAATGTTCGAACAGTGCTGCGTAAGACTGGCAGATCAAGTCATCGAAGCTGCTGAAGTGAATGCACTGGCTGTACAAGCGATACGAGCGGCTAGTTGACGGAGATGTAGATGATTGTAAGGTGGAGAGAGTGGGCAAACGCGGCTGTGCTGCCGAACGGTGTGAAGGCCTTAGCGGGATCAGTTGGCGACATTGAACCCTTTTCAACATATAAGAGATAAATGCAGCTCATTATAGAATCCTGAGGCGTGCTTAAGATGCAGCAGAGCGCCTCTCGCTCGCTTGCGACACGTTTTAGCTTTCACTCTGCTATCTCAACGTTCGCAATCACCTAAATTGCATAATGAGCGAGATCTCGTAAGCTTATGGACCACATGAACGCCCAACACAATTCTCATTGCTGTATCTCTCCTCATCGCCCCGCTCTCTTCTATGCGTTCATCTCCGATCTTCAAAATGTCGAAATCTGTAATGAACTGGGCAAGCAAAGACGGCGAATTTAGGTGGGTGGCCAGCACTCACGATAACACCTCCCAACGCCCCTCTTAGACGCCAGGTCTCATCGTTCCGTGATGCAATCAAGAGTGGCACAAAGTTCGAGCCACAGGAGGGAAGATATCACTTGGTCGTCTCGTACGCCTGTCCATGGGCTCACAGAGCGCTTATCACTCGCTCCCTCAAGGGCCTCGAAAGCTTCCTCCCTTACTCGGTTGTTCACCCCTTCCTCGGCGAGAAGGGCTGGTCTTTCGACAAGGACTTCAACGGCGCCACCGGGTGCCTTATCGAGGGCGTTGAAGCCTCACAGTGCGTCGCCATCTTCATTCTCGCTCATTTACTAAGATGACGTCAGCTTACGCGATCTGTACTTCAAAGCTGACCAAAATTACAATGCGCGCTTCACAGTGCCAATTATTTGGGACAAGCATCTCAACACTATCGTCTCCAATGAGTCAAGCGAGATCATCCGTTTCTTGAACGACTTGAAGCCTGAGACTGGCGGTGATCTCTACCCACAGCACCTGCGCAAGGAGATCGACGAGCTCAACGAGTGGGTCTACCACACCGTCAACAACGGCGTCTACAAGAGCGGCTTTGCTACGACGCAAGAGGCGTACGAGAACAACGTGAAACCGTTGTTTGAGTCTCTCGACAGGCTTGAGAAGATCCTCTCAGATGGCAGAGACTATCTCGTCGGTGGACAGCTCACTGAAGCTGACATAAGACTGTTTACGACGATCGTGGGTGCTTGGACAATCAAGACATTGTTTCTGACACCCCACAGATCCGCTTTGATCCAGTCTACGTCGGCCACTTCAAGTGCAACCTCGGCACTATCAGACACAACTACCCACACCTCAACACCTGGCTGAAGAAGCTTTACTGGAAGAATGACGCGTTCAAGTCCACTACACACTTTGAACGTGAGTGCAGGCTTTTCCGTAGCATTCAAAGCTAACGCCTACACCCAACAGAAATCAAGTTCCACTACTACAACTCACACCGCCAGATCAACGGCACTGGCGTGGTCCCTCTCGGTCCAAACCCAGACATCGAACCGCTCTAGTGCATTGCTTAGCGATATCTTGACATTTTGTATTTATACGAGTATAATGAAGGTTCTTGAAAGCATACATACGCTTACAAGAAGCGGATAATACAAGGAACAATGCACTACATCTTCCACTACATCGCTAATGCTTCCAATATCCTTTTAAACTCTTGCAGATACTCAATCACACACTCATCACTCCACTTGACCTTGTCGTGACCGAGCGTGATTGTGAGCTGGCCATTGAGAGTAAATGTTTCTAATAGAAGCTCATGCGCACGACAGCGCACACCAATGTAGGCAGTGCGTGCGCTATCTAGAGACACTGCGCCATCGACGCCGCTGTACTCCCGCTTTATTACTTTATCCATAGCGCCAATCATAGACGCATCTATCGCTGTGCTGTTGCCTCTCCTCTTCTCCTGAAGGTCTTCCTTGATTGCGATAAAGCCATCTACCCCTTTGCTAAAGAAGGGGGCGAGCGAGAGTGCCATCAGGTATCCGTCTTGCAGGAGAGTGGGTGACGAGAGCAGCTTATCGATTTGGCGGCGTGCGCTCTCCGCTCGATAAGTGAAACGTTTCTTGAACGTCGGCGAGTCCGCGTAACATGGTGTAGAAGGCAATTGTATACCGCCGAATCCAAGCTGGACAGACATGGGACTCACGTCCGCCGTACCAAAGACCACCGACGGCGTCGAGCGCTCTCTCCGCGGACTAAGGTATGGGCGCAGAGAGAAAGGAAATCCCACAATACAGGTATCACCACCGAAGCTCTTGTCGGCGTGCTTGTGGTTCAAATTAGATATGGCGATGGTGGATGCTGCGAACAGCAACGAACCTTGAACGCTCCTGTCAGATAACAGCAAGAACGGCGTCAGGACACTCACCTATTTTCACACCACATGCCTTGGAATATGTCATCACCGCGTTAGTCTGTTCAGCTGACAATGTCTCCTGTTTCCAATCCGTTAATGCACCCCAAGACGGCTCCAACTCATTCTGTTTCTGTGGTTCATTCTCACCGACGAATTGAAGGGTCGAGAGTCTCTTCGACGCTTCACTCTTCAGTTGACTCACCACGCGCCGGATAGCCCAGTACCAGCGTAGGCGGGGCACTGACGGCGGCGTGGCAGTGGCTGGTAAAGGCGGATAGCCACATTCTGCGGCCAGAGTCAAGGCGGCCAAGATGTCTTGTTTGTCGACGTCAAGGAAGCTCAAGCTGTCGTTGTTTTCGACGTGCACTTGTGGTTTGAGAGAGTCGTAATTTGACAAATCGGGGACGTCTACACAGGCAGACACCCTCGCAACCTCATCACTTGTCAAAAGCTCCAGGAATTCGTTCATCAGAGCTACAACGGAGGTACCGTCTGAGATGCAATGCGCTATCGCGAGCACGATGTCCACTTCGTTGGATTGTGGGTTGTGGAAGACGAATAAACGAGCTAGCTGAGTATCACTAAGGTATTTTCTATCGCCGTTCCATAGATGGTCGCGCATCCATGTGACGACATCATGGTTGTAATCAGTGTGATAGACGAGCGAGCTGGATGAGTGGGTAAGGAGGGAGAGGGGATCAGAGGAGAGTCTGTCTAAGTCTAAAGTGAATTGGTTATCGACAATATTGAAGCTGAGTGAGGGATGGCGCTGATGGAGTTTTGCCCATGCAATTGGTAATTTGTGGATACCTGGTGTACTGCACTTGAATGGGAGACGATAGAAGATGTCGGTCCTTCCATGATGGACTGTAGACATTTTGTAGAAGAACATCTAGCAATTGGTCGTAAGAAGGAGATCATTGGTCATGTCAAACTCACTTCAACCAAACCGAATGAACGAGAGATGATGCCATTTGTAAGGAAATTCCATTCTAGTGGAGATGGTGACAGATGCGCTAATCCCAGCAGCAGCTGTGTATCCATCAATCGATGAGAGAGATAAAGAGAGAGATGGTAGTTGAGAAGCAAGCAGGCCAGGGATGAAGATGTAAAAAAGAAATTAAATAATTGGTATTTGATCAATTGCTTAAGTGGCTCATTTTCCCCGCAATCACCCTCGCCGCGGGAATAGCATTGAGTCTTCTTTTCAGACACTGGGATCGTAGCAGGCGCAGATCAATCGCATAAAAGTCAGCTCAACAAGTACAAGCCAAATGAGCAAAACAAAAAAAAAAAAAAAAAAAAGCCCAGTGGGGGCAAAAAGGTCTTGCCCGGATTCGAACCGGGGTTAATGGAAGGTTGGATCGTCAAAATCCACTGTGATAACCGCTACACTACAAAACCGCATGCATCGTCGCGTTGTAGCAAGGTGGTGTATTGCTCGCCATATAAACAAAAAATAATTTTTTGAGCAGTTTCATCGCCCTCTGGGTGTTTTCTATCACCACTTCTCGGAACTGGAGTTCCTACTAAGTATGTATTCAATGTAAGATGTATTTCGCTAAGGATTAGATGATACATGAATCTCTATTTAGAGTGAATCCACTAGTGTGCATACCTTGATGATCTAAATGGTCCTTTGAACATTCTTCATTAGTATTCACGACTGACGTCACGTGTAGTCAAGCTGATCCGTTGCTGTATGTTCAGCACCTATATCCGAATCTTGACACTCCTCCTGCTGTGTATACGGCAGAGGATTAGTTTGAATTGTTGAGTACCGTGTTGATGTCTGTTCTATCCGTTATACCCATATGACTGTGTTACTGCTGAATGTTGTCACGATCGGGTAAGTTGTTCGAGACTGTGCATAGCTGTGGCTTGATTGTAGAATGTTACAGCTCCTCCTTGATTGGTAATGGTGCTGTTGCTTGTTAATCTTGATGGTCGACGAATCGTCCGAAGTATGGTGATTGAATTGAGACTTGATGTCGATTGGTTTTGGTGCATCTCCTCCATTTCCTGTATGATATTTTGGAGGTTACAATCGCCCGTGGGTTGAGCGATGATTGCGTGTGTTGTATATTGTGTATCGTCTGCATATGGCAGCGCGATCGATATGGTATTGCATATGGCAGCGTATGATTGATATTGATACTGAATATGTCAGTGATTGATGTTGAAGCTGAATATGTCAGCGTATGGTTGATTGATACTGATTATGTCAGTGGTTGGTTGATGATGCTGATTATGTCAGCGTATGGCTGATAATTATACTGATTATGTCAGTGTATGTGTGTTGACTGCTTATGGCAGTGTATGTTTGGTGTTTATACTGCTGATGACAGTGTATTGTGTATTTCTCCTCCTGGAAGCCTGTACGAATGACGAAGCATGAGGAAGAATTGCAGGGTTTCATGAAAAAAATTCGGTAATCGACGATAGGTGTGAACTTGTTCGTCTGGTAATGTGTACCTGTGGCTCCTCCCAAATGATAGCTCCTCCTTAGTCTTCACTAGTAACGTATTGAATTGAGTAAAGCAGAAAAGAGGGTGGGCGGAGAGGGTAAACAGTGTGTATAGTCCTTATCAGAACGATCAGATCTTATTGGTCTGAGATATTGAACCGTCGGTGTTGCTGGAGATGCATTGAAGAACTCAGCAAGTAAATCGATACAGTGAAGATCGATTGGAGATGATAATCTGTGCTGATAATACCATTGTAGTTGTTGAATCGTTTGATTGGTCCAAGTGATCTTCTAACGTGGTAGCTGCAGGAGTTGTACGATGTCCATAGTTGACGTAGATGGCTTGGTAAACAATGAAGATGCGAGTAGTGATAATCTCGTACGTATATCTTGAGATCTCTCTTTAGTCCTGCGTACGTTGATGTTGGTGGTAATTGTCCAATTAATGAGATTCGAAGTTGGTGGTACCAGTGCAAGAGCGAGATTGGCACTGGAAAATGTAGTAGGTCGCTAATCAGACAGGCTAAGCCTGGAGCTGATAACTTCTCGGAACTGGATTCCTAAGTAATCGATAATATGTTATTGAGTATATGACTAAAGTATTAGAAGTTACATGATTCTCTATTTGTCCTAATTCACTAGTTCGCATTCCTCAACTATCCACAATGCTCCTTTGAACATTCCTCTTCACTATTCGTATCTGATGTCATAGCCTTGCATCTATTCGTATCCGACTGATTCGCTGCTGTATGTTCAGCACCAGTATCCGAATCCTGACACCACTAATGCTGATTTGTCTTACGAAAAATCCCATGTTAGTATAATGACTATCACGGACCTACTAAAGGCAGATGTAGCACTGGTAGGAGAACTCAATGCTTTTTATTACTTTGAATTACATCTGACTCGAGTTTGGCTCATTATTCGAGGACTTGGTCGATTAATTGCCTACCTAGCCTCGCTGGCGCTGTCATGTCTCCCAATATTGGACTTGAAACCCCTGTATCTGCATACAATGAGCTTACCAAAATGAGTTTTACTGTTTGTAGTCGTCTCTTAACAGCTCAGGTGCGTAGGATAGCCCCTAGGACCTGTCTATTCGTATTTTGCGATGCAATGGTTGAGGCAAGCAGTAATGATGTGTGTAATCTGATGAGTATCTGTAGGATCTATGTGTTGATGACAGCTCAGATAATGAAAGTATGTTATCAACTATAGTTGGTTTTTGCTGTTGATTTATATTGATTTCTATCTATCTACCTACGCTAAGAAGCATGTATTATGAACGACAAGTATAGCAGTGGGACTAATAAACTTGACCTTTGTAAGCCAGTAAAGACCATAGCATAAGGCCAAATTGGAGAAAATCGAGTATAAACTGAATATTCCTAGGTACCCCCAAGGCCAACCAGTTCCATGGTACACATGGATGCTCGATAAGAAGCTAGATGAGTCAGACATCGGGCAGTACTGACTAGCGGTTGAAGCTTGTGGATTGACGAGGTATCCGACCGATGATTCGGCAAAGGCACCTGCATACGATTCGCAAGTTTCGCCTGGAGGCGGGTTGAAGGTGGCCATCTCACTCTGTTCGCAAACGACAGAGACGTCTGATGTAGTTGCGCCTATGCAATCGTAAGCATAGCTCTGACTTTTGGAGACATGTCTCACCAATCATACCATCGAGGAAGTAAGTGAGAGGGTTAATGTAGTAAAGAGTGTATCTCCAGATGACTGGGATGTTTCCGTATTGGATGAGAATACCGTTGATCAGATTGAGGACAACCAAGTGGAATGGCATTGAGTTGGCAACGAAGTTTGGCGAAGGTGCAGATGCACAGAGCCAGATAGCCCACCATGCAATGAACAACATGAACTCGATAGTGAGCAAGAGCGTTAACACTGGGTCACTGCCTACTCTGATACCACTGTCCGCTGTGTGTGAGAAACCAACTGGCCAATACCAAACGACCCAGTAAACGAGCCCATTGAGGACAGCGAAAGGTATCTCAGAGATCAAGAAGCTTGTCATCCAAGCCTGCCATGAGTAAATCTTTGAAGGGCTCTCTCTCATCATGAACAGTCCCCAAGAAATATAGTACTTGGGCAAGGTTGCATTGAGAATAGCAGGTGGAAGCATAGTAAGCAAAAATGCCGCTGTATCAGTGTGTCAGCTGCTTCAGTGCCTGGCTAGTTCTTCACTTACAGAACATGCGTTGTTGAAGTTCTTGTTGTGAGTTGCCGATTTTGAAGAATGTAAACCCGTTGAAAAGAGCGACAATAAAGGTGGCAAAGAGCTTGCCGTAGCCGTAGGCAGAATCTCTCCAGTAGTTTCTCAACGAACGCGTCGTCAAGTGATAAATTTGCACCGATTGTGGTTGGGAGTATGTTCTAGTCATGGCCCTCGTAAGCTCTCTTGGCTTTTGCGACTTCTCAGCGATTATTCTCTTGACCTCTACTGCGATGTCTGCACATTGCTTGGAGTGACGGTAGAGATTAGCGAAGTCAACCTTGTTGCCGTTGGCATCACGACCGTATGCGATCATCTCAATAGCGTATTCAGCAACATTCTCGTGGGGCTGACATGAACGTGCGCCAATGCTCTTGAAGTACTCGACGATGTCATTACCATTGTCACCGACTGGACCTTGGTAAACAACGTTACCACCTGGTGCGAGCAAAAGAAGACGATCAACGAAATCCGTGAAAAGCAAGCTGGATGGCTGGTGGATAGTGCACAGAATAGCTTGACCAGCACGTGCAAGCCTCTCCAAGAAGCGACCGATTGAGTATGCAGATTGAGAGTCGAGACCGGAAGTTGGCTCGTCAAGGAAGAGAAGGACGTCTGGCTTGGCAGCAAGCTCGACTGCGATAGTGACTCTCTTGCGTTGCTCAACTGACAATCCTGCCTCAGGGGTACCGACAATAGCGTCTTCGAGGTCCTTCAATTCGAGCAAGTCCATGATTTGCTCAACGTATTCCAAAACTTCCTCACGAGGAGTCTCACGTGGCTGTCTGAGGATAGCAGAGAACTCTATAGACTCTCTAACCGTAGCAAAGGCGTCGTGCATGTCACCTTGTTGAACGTAACCTGTACCTCTTTGGAATGAGTTGAGCTCTAGTGGTTTACCGTCGATAAACATGTCACCAGAGACGACTCCCATGAACATTCTTTGCGAGAGCGTGTTGATAAGAGTGGTCTTGCCAGCACCAGATGCACCCATGAGCGCAGTGATAGTACCAGGCTTGACGAACCCGGTAATGTCATTGAGGAGCTTCCTGTCGCCGTCTGGCGTTGGAACAGTGTAAGAGACATTTTGGAATGTGAAGTCAGCCGCTGACTTGATGGAATTTGGTTTAACGTCGACTGGAGCTGCCTTCTCATCAGTGAAGCGAGACGCTTTACCAGTCTCGAGGTCGCCAGTAAGAGTCTTCTCGGTCTCCTTGGCCGTGGCCTTGCCTTTCTTGGTCTTGGCGAAGACAGTAACGCCACCACCACCACCAGAGAAGTCGAAGATTTCACTGAAGATAGCAGTCGCCAACAAGTAACCGATAGTGTATGCCATAATGTAACCGAAGTTTGGCCAAACATGTGAGAAGCTGTAGCCGAAAGCAGTATTGATGTAGTTGTCACCAGGGATAGTCAAGCTACCAGGAACGGAACCTTGGAAAGCACATGTCTGGTATTGCTCCTCTGCGCCTGGTACACCTGATGGAACGATGGAACCTGGCTCGCAAGAGAGAGTCATGCCGTGGAACTCGTTGGCCATCACAGCTTCGAATGCGAATGGAAGTGGGTTGATGTAACTGATCCACTTGAACCATTGTGGCATGTCAGTACGTGGAATAACATAACCGACGAAGAAAACTGCAATGTTGAGTGCACAGACGGCAAATCTGATGGCTATATAAACTGTTAGAAGTTGTCTTGCGCATGTGTGAACTACTCACCCTCGTTGAACGTTGGACTAAGAGCAGCAACGGCTCGGTAGAATTGCGTCAACGACATCGCAGTGATATAGACGAAAAGGTAGTAAATGAAGAATTGACCGGCAGTGTACTGCAGCGAAGCCAAGAAGTAGATGATGATGGACATCAGTGTAACGCAAGCGAATAGAATCGGAAGGTCTACGATTGCTCTAGCGAACACGACAGCCGATGGGCGATAAAATGCGAACTCTCTGTGCCTCTGGATGATAACACGACCCCCAACAGCATCAAAGAGCTCTGGCAACTGTAGCCAACCGATAAATAGAATCGAAAAGAACAGTATACCACCTCTAGAGAAAGCACCGCCGGAGCTTTGAGCTTCTCCGTAAAACATTGACGAGACGATGAATGAGACGACCAGGATAGTAACAAACTTGGTGACGTAGCCATCAAGTTGACCGAGTTGAAGTTGAACTTGACGAATAACGCAGTAGTAGACCTGCTCAAAAAAGGAGACGGTGTATGAGGAGGACTTTGCCATGCGTCTCTTCTTCTCCTCGCGGACAGACCTCTCGAAGGTGTCAAGGTCTTCGTTCTTGGAGGCGAATGATTGATCGGCAGAAGCAAGTGCAGCTTGGTAATAGTGAGAGGACTTGTATGCTTGCTCAAGATCCTCGGTCGTACGAGGAACGCGACTTTCCCATCCCTCCTTGCACGTACGCTCGTGGATATCTGTGATACTAGTGAGGAAGTCGGCAGATGTTTGGCGAAGTGACTTGTAGAATCCAAGACTCTCGAAGTATGCGCAAGCCTCGTTGGCTGGACCGAAGTAAATGCAGCGACCGTCGTCAATCAAGCAAACCTTGTCGAAGAGCTCGTAGATACCCTCACCAGCCTGGTATAATGTGGCAATAGAGGTACCTTCAGTAACGTCGGTGGTAATTCTCAAACTTCTGACGTAGTCGACAGCAGTAGAAGCATCCAAACCACGAGTAGAGTTGTCCCAGCACATGACTGAGGCACGAGTAACGAGCGTCTCGGCAATTGAAACTCTCTTACGCTCACCGCCAGAGACACCTCTGACCATGTCGTTTCCGACAACGGTGTTGGCAGTGTGCTCAATACCGAACATCTTGAGAAGGGCATCGAGAACATAGTCGACGAACTCCTTTCTAGCCATACCTTGAGGTCTGACACGAGGGACCTTCTCGCGTAAAGCAAATGCGAGGGTTTGAGCGACTGTAAGAGTTGGAAAGTGAATATCTTCTTCGGTGTTGATGACGACCTCGCCACGGTACTTGTTCTTGACCTCTGCAGGGCTCAGCCCACCGTAGTCAACGTCTCCGTCGACGGATACGTAACCTTCTCTCTTGTTGGCGAGTGCTTTGAGGAAGGTTGTGCAACCAGAGCCTGGCTTTCCGAGAACAAGCATCATCTCATTGCCGAGAGCACCGCTGAAGTCATCGACGAGGTTGCGCACTGGTGGCTTTTTGCCGAAGATTTTTAATTGAGGAATGTAACGTGTAACGAATTCGTAAGGGTCTGGACCAAAAGTGGATATGACAGCTTCTGGGAAGGTTTTGACGAACGAGGAGCCACTACCTGCGCCTTTGACCTGTAATGCTTGTCAGGAAGATCCAAGAGATCAAGTCAAGACACACCGTCAAATGCTTCCAAGCAAAACCAAGACGAGGCTTGTGAGTCACACCAGCAGCCTGTAAACGAGCTCTGGCACCCTGAGATGGAAGGTCAATGCGTGCGCTTTGTAAGTAACGCGATTCCTTACGGTAATGAAAGCGTGCAGATCAAAGTCATCGTCTTCCTCCCCGGTGGTCGCGTCAGAAGCGACGGACTTGCGCTGCTGGTCTGATGGCTGGTTGGAAGACTGCTTCTCTTTACTGAATTGCCGCGAAAGGCTTCTGAAGATCTCCTTGGAGTCATCGACGCTAACCTCGTGAGGCGCTCCCCAAGAAGTCTCGTCCTTGGCCTCTTGCGCAGACATGGATTTCTGGGCTTTTAGAAGATGATGGATCCGGATCACCTTTGGCCATCGTCTTTTATTCTTTTACCGGGGACCGGGAATTTTAGGTAATGAGAGTGGGCGGCGGAGTAATAACGGCTCAGAGAGGACTATCTGGGGGCGGGTTACGAAATTTTGGCGCCAGATTTGAATTTAATCGGGATAATTATGGTACTCTATGTACGCCGCGTGGGTAGGTTTCCTAAAAGACCGTTGATTGATGGCCTGCTTTGTCTCGCCGGCGTGGAGATATCTCTGGATTCGAGCTACTAAGCCGGTATTCAAATAATTGGATTTCGCGGGAAAAGTCTTGACCATTACTGCTTATCCTCGATCTAATGCGTTATTTATCTGCAGCTCGACAAACCGCTTGTGATGATTCGCGATGAATTTGCGACGAGAGGCGCTAAAGACACCAAAATGCTATCTATACCTTTATAGCTATGGTGATACTATTGAATGGTTCTAGTCTCGTTGCAGTAGTAGACTATACGCTGAATGCATCTCATTGACCTTATAAAGGGAATATCTCTTGACTAGACAGTCTGAAAGCCTACGAAGTATAGCATCATATACTTTCGACTCGATAGTCGTTTCTGCAAGACTTTCAGTCTGCCATTGCAGCCGACGTTACCTCCCTGGCGAGTCACGAAGCCTCTGAATCCCGCGCAAGTAGCCCAATGGCAGATCGAAGCAAATAGCCCAACACTTCATTCCTTTCGCTCTAGGACGCATTGCAAGCCACGCTGTGATGACTCAGATAAATTGAATGTGCCTGTCTATGTGAGAGACGGTTGTGCCTGGCCGAGTGCATGAGCGGTCGCGGACGACTGCAGAGAGCATCAAAGCTGAGTAGAGCAGCCCGCATCCGCCAATGTTGCCTAACGTCTCCCGGGAATTTGTTGCGCTGACGCTGGGATGCTGCGACTGGTCGGTAGTAATTGATAGCCCGTTGCTGTGCGAATTGAGTAAATTTGAGGCGCAACTATTCGCAAGGTCTCTAGAAGTTGTTTATGCATACTGCTCTAGAGACCATTATTCCACTCGCCGCTATCTTGATCCTTATCTGCATGCGCCAACGTCATCAGCAGACGAGTGTTTTTGAGTATGATATTAGCAACGGCTGGCGTCATGCCCGAGCTATTACTCAGCTCTCAATCTCCGATTTCCTCCATCTATTTGGCTCTCTCTCGGAAGAATTCACTCTCAGTCCTCGACGTCCAACTTCAAAATGAATACCAATATGAGCGCTACAAAAAAGCCTAAGGTGAACAGGGCCTGCGACGCATGCAGAAGGAAGAAAGCACGGTGCGATGCTCCCCAGGTGACTCAGCGCTTCTTATCTCCCAGATTACAAACTGACGCAGAGATACGCAGACGTATCCCGATCCATGCACCAACTGCAAGCAAGGCGAGTGTACGTTCGAAAAGCCAGCGCCAAAGAAGGGCGTCCCACAGCGATATGTCAAGGATTTGGAAGCGAGGCTAGAACGATACGAGGCAGCCTTTGGTCCATTGCCGCCAGAATACAACAGCGAGGGCAGTCCATCGAGTGAGAGAAGCTCCTCCCACAAACGCAAATTAGAATCGTCCTCTCCTCAGTACGATGTCAGCGACTCTCTTACTGAGAAGATGAATGGCCTGTTTGTACAGAATGACGACGGCCCAGCGCCCAAAGACAATGGGGTAGAGAATAGGAGGTACTTTGGCAAATCCTCTATGAAGGGAATAATGAAGCGTATCACTCTACACACAGACTTCACAGCTGGCGATTTAAACAATGTGAAGCGATCGGATTACTGGCGCGAGGACTACATGACAGAGACAATACCTTCAACCAACGCTCCATACACTCATCAAGACTTTGGCGACGAAGGGCTGATGTTTGAGCTTGTCGACGCGTACTTCGACAAAGTTAACGTCACCCTCCCTATCCTCAACCGCCAACGCTTCATTGCAGACATTCCTAAGCGCAAATTGGAGCGCGGATTCGGGAGTATACTGATCATGATCTGCGCAATTGGCAGTCAGCGCATGCCTAAAGGCGATAAGAGGGTACTCGTACCAGGCAAAGAAGATTTGCAATTCTTGGCTGGCTACCACTTCTACCTCATCGCAAAGGAGAAGTTCATCGACCAGATTTCCGTGGTTGCATCGCTTGAAGACGTCCAAGCTATGATTTTGCTGCAGACTTACGTACAGAATGGTCTGCATCCCAAGAGCAGCTGGCTGGCGATGGGTGGGTTGACATTTGCTACCAATAGACCTCTTCTAACGCTCTCAAGGCAACGCGATGCTTATGGCGCACGACATCGGTCTCAACAACAAGTGGAGCTCTCCCACAGACGACAAATACGAACAGGAGGCTCGTAGTAGAGCGATGTGGGCACTCTTCGTTCTGGACACCGCAAATTCAGCTGGTTTTGGTCGCTTGCAGCTCATGAGTTACAATGACATTAATTTGGATCTCCCGTCTGCAGAGAAATTTGGCGAATTTGATGAGAAGAGCAAAATGAGTGTGCTCTACATGAACATTATGATCAGGCTCTACAAGCTACTGCAAGACATCCTTAAATCCATCTATCGCCTGAGAGATGGGACGCAAGAAGGTTATATAGTTACGTACGCTGACATAGCCGCAATGAACTCACAGCTGAATGGATGGCTCAACGATCTACCTGAAGAGTTGCGTGGTGAGATGAGCGACAAAGACGATGACGATATCTTCCAAATGAAAGGATATATGAAGATCGCGTTCTACACTACTCAAACTTACATCTACAAGCTCTTCTTACCAGACCCCTCTTCTCAAGAGTTTAGCGCTTTCCGCCTCACTAGTTTGTTTATCTGCTGCAACGCTGCTCGTAGCGTCATTTCCATCTCGAACAAGCTACTCAGTGAGCGCTCCAACTCGAAAGGGTTGCTGCGTTGCGAGGTGGTGTACAGCTGGTCGATCTTCCCGGCCTGTCTAGTGCTCATTTTGAGCTTCTGCGAATCTAGAAAAAATGGTGACTTCAACGGATCTGATTTGGAGTATATACAGACAGGTATAACAGTTCTGAAGAAGATAGAGACGCGTCAATTAATAATGGGAAGAGCTTTAGACATGATCATGCAAATTGTCCTTAAGGCTCAGATTCCACTTGACCCACTCTTCGTTCCGCGTCAAATCGATGTCACAAAGAACGTCAACATCAATCAGCCCAATGAGAACCTCGCTCACGATCAGCCCAGCTTCACGCCCGCGGTAGATCTGCCCGTCGATGATTTAATGAACTTTGATCTGGGGCAGTACGATTTGAATGGCCCAGGCGCAGGCATTGACTATCTCATGCCATCGCTTGACTCGCATGAGGACGACTGGAGCGCAGTGCTAAGTACTGTCTTTGACGGTAGCTCGTCCAGCGATCCAATGAGTACCAACAATGTCGGTCTTTGAGGCTGGTATTTGCTATTGCTTTGCTAGGTTGTATTAATTAGTACTTGTATGCATTATCACCACTTTTGTATCATTACTTGTCTCGAAGTTGTCTTGTGAGCAGCGTGATCAGTCTAAGTCTGATTCATAGCTGCGCATATGATAAGATAGTATGAGAGATTATAGCAGCTCAGTTGAAAGCAGCCACCCTTCATGGCCCCCTTCATTAATCAAATTTGCTTATCAATTTGGGGCTCGAGCGGGTATCTCCCCTGCGTTGAAATGAGGGTTGTGAAGACGGCTAACGAGTGACATCTATGCGGGCAACTGAGTAGCTAGATGAGTACACAGAAGACAGCCGCTTCTATCCCGCTGGCTTATCCCACTCGCTTTCGGATTTACTCCACTTGAATCGACAACGAGCTGCGCAATGTTCGAGAATCGATCGATCGAAGGGGCGGCAGAGGAAGGGGAGAAGAAGTGGATGTTCAATTGGAATATTATTCACCAAAAGCACTACCGATGAATACAATCGACTATCAAATACCAGACTTGGGCAGCATCAAATACAAGCTCGATTTCATAGCAGAAGTCAACATCCTCACGCTCTCCGAAGTCCCTCTACCACTCTGTGAATACAGCTACTACACACTCAACGATAAACTGGTAGAAACGCTGCGCGGTGGATGCAAGTATAATCGCATTCTCAGCTTCAACAGAAAGATCGATAACTACTGCCTCACCCGCGGCGAAGGCGCATTCAACCTCAACGTCAACGCCAGCAAGGCGATCAACAACTTCTATACCGGCCGCGAAGGTAGAATTGTTAAGGGCGAAGACTACTACAAGATTGACACAGACTCCACCAACATAAAGCTGATTGGTAGATTACCCAAGCTGCCTGCACTGGCTACGTCGCGGAGATCGCTTGAGGGTGCATCGCAATCGCAGTATTTGCGCTACTACTTGAACGACGTGCGTCTGCCCACATTTAGAAGCAACATCGCAGACGCGTTCAACTGGCTCAACATCACACTGCTCCGCTTCAGTGAGGCGAGGTACAGCGCGCGAGTGAAGCGTATCATAGAAGAATACACGCCACCAGTCAGTGTCAGTGACAAGGACAGCGATATTGTAACAGACCTCGCTCTCCACCAGTGGCGCGGCGGGCTGCTCGATAGCGATGAGGTGTACAGCTACCTCCGCAAGCTGCCGAATGACGCACCCATCTTCATCCAGATCAAGGGTTTCAGTCATGCGCCGTCGGCATGGAAGGATTACAAGGATTATAAGCGCTTCCACTCGCACAAAGACACGCCGACGCAGACTATTGTATGCTGCGGTGGCAAGTTCGCTGTTTGCGACGAATACTCAATCAATGCTTTCAAACGGTAGAGTATGTTTTGTATGTTTTGTATTTCCTGACGATGATGTATGTTTTAATGATACATTGTGTGCGTGTGTATGTGTATGTGTACATAAGCTGCTTCTGCTAGTGCTGCTATTCTCTAATACCCAATACCCTTCACAACCCCATACTCCTGAGCAAGGTATTCCAGTCCATGTCGTTCTGCGCATGCGTGTCGCTGTTCAAGACGCTGTCCATCTCCATGAAGTCGAGCGAGTTAGGGAAGATATTGTTATACTCGTTGACGCCGCTATTGGTGCTAAGCGACAAACCTGACGACGCGTCGTTGGGGATATTCCACAAGTTATTGAACATCTCCGCTGAGCTAGTGTTGCCAGTCTGTTTGAGGAGTGCTGAGTATATATGGTCATCCGTATCTCTGAATCTGCCGTTGCTGGCGTCCCATTCACCTTCGCTGCCGCTGTTGCTCTTAGGCGTGCTCTGCGGCGTCTTGAATGTGGTGGTCTGCGTCTCAGTAGTCACCACTCTGCTGCCCAGACCCAGCATCACCATGTGCTCGTTGTCGTGGTCGTCGACGTCGTGCTCCTTAGCTTCTATGTGCTCCTTGCAGCGCACAAGCGCTCTTTCGCGCAGCTTGTTGAGCGCTGGAACAAAGAGATTGGCACGCTTGCCTGCGGTAGGCATCGCGCACAGCTCCGTGATCGAGTTCAGATCTTTCCAGGCGTCACTTGCCATGCTCGATCCTGGCGAGATGATGCACGACGCTGCCGAGCACACGCCGAAGCTGAACATGTGGTAGAAGAAGAAGAAGTGGCGCGCTGAGAGGTCAGGGAGGAGTCTGTGGATGCTCTGTCCTAAAGCTACCATGACCTATGAGTGATTGTTAGAGAAGAAGCACACAACAGCATTGCACACTTACTCTACAGCACTCCATTACAGCGATAAAGGATTGCGCGAATGGTGACTTGAGTGGATTCTCAGGGTTCGTCTTGAGCGCATGTGCAAAGTACCGTCTATTGATGTAGAGCAGACACTCGTTGACATTCATAGCCAGTGTGTGCTGCTGCAGGAGCACCTCCTCGCTGACGCCATGCTCTGTGCTACTCTGAGGATAATTAGACGAGTTCCTCACCTGCGACGCTGCATTGCAGCGAAGAGGCGGCGGTATATCCTTTTCGTACTGCCTCACTTCCCTGTCCAGCCCGATGACGACGTCGTACGTGGGCGGCTTGACGCTGTAGATGTCGTCGCTGATCTTGCACAGCAGCTTGACAAGCGTGTAGCGCATCGTCTGGAATCCAGATTCAGAGACGCCTTGTGCATCAGCAGCTGCCTGCTCATCGTCGGGGAATTGACAATCGACGTGTCTCAATTGCGTAGAGTATGGTCTACCGAAGCAGATAGATTGAAATACGTCCATTGTCTGTGTCTCCCAGAATGTCATGCGCCGCTCGTTCAACTCCGACGCTGTGAATCCCCACCTCGCTCCATCTCTGTGCAGTCCCATTGCACGCGCAATGCGCAGCTGCACGCCGAGCAGCGGATAGTAGGAGTCTGCGCCGCTCAGTCTGTTCCTGTTGAGCAGATACAACCCCATCATGTGCAACGTCTGCGCGGCGGGTATAGAGCTCTTCACCAGGAAGTCGCCAGCCGAGAGAAGTGACTTGGAGTAGTTGTAGAAGCGTTGTGAGTCGGGGTGGTCTGTAGGAAGGGACGTGTTGAAGTAAACGCCTAACGCGAAGACCATATACAGTCTCGCCAGCTTGTGTGCGTCTGGGTGTTTATACAGCGTGTCCAGATCCCTCTCAAACACCTCCCTTTGTACGCAGTTGTATAGACATGAGCATGTCCGGTAGTAGACATCGATCATAGCATCTGCATCTTTTCTCACTGGCAGCTTCTTCCAGAGCTCCGAGACGACTTCTGCACTGTTGGTGGCACTGAATGGGAAGTCTGTGGGGAGGTTGTCAGGGCTCTCTCCAATCTGACCCCGCTCTACGATAATCTCATGTTCCGTGTTCTCGAGCGATTCGTTCTGCAGCCACTCGGAGCCAGCGCTGGGACCAACGTACCTCGACTGACCCTGCTTGGACACGGTCAACGCCCCGAAGCTCTCTGCAAAGTCCTCCTGGTGCGTCTCGAAGCCATTGTGGGTTGTAGCGGGGAAGATGGAGTCAGGGGAATTGAACACGGCGATTGCGTTGGTGATAAGCTTGGTGGCTGGATGTGGGACTATGCCGCCCTGGCTGCGAATGCTGCTTTCGAGCTGGTCGATGCGGGACAAGAGATTGCTCGTGTTGTCGACCAAGGACTGGCGGGACATGGTAGCGCCTTTCATTGTACCGTCTGGGCATATCGCTGCGCAGCCGCGCCGCCTGCATGAGCTACAAGGCCATTGACGATCGCATTTGAGTTTCAATCTGCGGCATTCTGGGGAGATTGAGAGATGCCTTGAATCATGCACTACTACTTACCTCCGCAGCTGTATAGCGGCCTCTGTCTCCTCTGCTTCGTCGGTTTCGTTGAGCTTTCCTTCATGATATCATCGGTTAAAGATGCCCAGGTGACTTGATTGAGGGACGCCCGATTGGATAAGAATATGATACAATTAAAACTGAAAATTGAATACATGATAGCTATGAAAGGATTTCTGCGCCTCCTACAAGGCAATCGACCTGCATCGATCAAGCTCCTGTTGATTCGGAGAGCTAAGCGATCGATGGATTGGTGGTTTTGAGTTGTCTGATATAGACGCTATAGAGCGTTCTTGGTGGAGCGACTTCTGTCCGCTGAAGCATACGAGATTGGCGTGCTGTAGCGCCGTCTTATCGCTTTGGGAGCGTTTGTAGGGGATATTGGACGGAGAGTGAGAAGAGAGCGAGTTGAATGAAAAGCTAGACTGTGAGTTCACAGTGTGCGTAGACATAGACGCATCTGTCGAGAGTACATTGCTCAGCTGAGAATTTTCTTCGGAAGTTGGGGATTGTGGCTTAATGGCTGGCTCAGTAGCGACAGCTTCAGAGTTTAGAGTGACGTTGTTGTACTCTCCAGCCATCCCATGCGCACATACTCTCTTGTAATCGACGTTGCTGAGATTGAACCATTTCATCATCTTCTTGAGCAGCCACTTGGCGTCTTGGACTGAGACTGTCTTGATATGGAGGATACAGCGACAGTTGAGCGTCTTGGTGGTGAAGCTCTGTATCAGCTTGAGGCGCCGTTCGTTGTGCAAGTAGAGCAGCACAAAGAGTTCTTCTTCGCAGCGCGTGATGATGTGGCGGTGATTGATCATGGACAAATCAATGAGCTGCTGATTGTTCAGGTAGAGCACCCTGTCCTCGATGTACGCCTCAGCGAATGCTGTGCTTGGTGGGATACAGATTGGCGGTAATTGGTGCATTGCTACTGACTGGTTAGAGATGTAAAGCGCCTTGGAAAGCCACGGAGTAGCTAATTGTCCCCGCCGTCTCTCTATGGCTTGATGGTCGTCGCTGTTCAAGTTCCAGAATCTTGGATCAGCTGACTTCGCGTAAAGCGATTCCCACGCGACAGAGATGAGACGTAAGAAAGGTAATAGACATTAAGAGAGACGGCCAGGTAGCAAATTAGTCTATGCATTGAATATCATATGTACTTTCTGCTCTCTAATCGACGCTATTACATCATTACTTTGGCAGCAGGTTCATTTCTTTCATTCTATCGAAACATGCTGCGTATCCATCCTCATACGTGTCTACGCTTTTCGTCCATCCAATGCTTCTTGCTGCGTCGAGACTGCCGACGATCGGGAACGGCATACCAGCCAGGATATCCAAGCTTGACCTAAAAGTGGTGTCAGATGGCGTTAGGGACACCGCAAGACACCCACCAATTAGCATACTCGAATGTCTTTGGATCAAGGCTGTACTTCGCAGCCAGCTTTGGGAAATCCTCGCGATGCTTCTCTGCCCACTCTTTGACAGAGTGAACGACCTTCAATTGCTCGCCTTCCTTGACCTCCACATCTTGCGCTACCGGCTCAGGCAGTTTTGCACCGAAATAGCCTGCGATCTTTGGCCAGGTGGTGTTAAACTGCGAAGGTTTTCCATCACTGATATTGAAAGCACGATTCCTGGCGTGCTTGACGCAATACAGCTGAAATGCTGCATTGTTAGACGCCGTGCTATTGTCATAGTCGATATTGTAGCAAGCAAGTGGTCCTGGGAACGTCAATTCCTCGCCAAACTCCTTGCTTGCGAAAACATAGAGCGCCATCGAAACAGCGCACGACATCCAATTGCCTTTGCTCACGCCTAGGATAGCGCAAGGTCTAGATACAGTCCAATTCCATCCGCATTCCTCTGCCACCTCCTTAAGCACATCTTCCTGGAAGTAGTAAAAGAATTCACGGACATGGCCTTGTCGATGGGCATCTTCACGGAAGGGAAGCGGAGGGAACTTCTCAGCAGCAAAGCCAGGCATGTAGTACTTGTACCCGGTCTGTAGGTGGAAGTTGGTGAGACGTGGACAAGCGTCTTTGATCGCGTGGATCGACTATCAATTGTAAGAGTAATTCGCTGATATATTCCATCGCCTACGTTGCTGAACAGCTTGTTGTTGATAGCGCTCTGCTCCTCGAGGTCCTCTGAATCGATGTACGCGTAGAAAAAGACATGCGTGGCACTACCTGCGCCGCCATTCTTCAAATGGCCTGCAATTTCCTCAATTGACGAATTGATAAGATCAATAGGGACATGCTCGACTCCCTCTACTTCTACTGGTCGTCTGCTGATGGCGATAATGCGTCCATACGTGGCGTCGCCTTTCAACGCTTCAATTGCTGCAATTCCGCTGATACCGGTCGCGCCGAAAACAAGAGCTACTTCTGACATTCCCAGGAGTGTTTGAAGAATGAAGTTAAGCGACTAGCGCCCCCTCCTTTTATTCACCTCCCTCAAATCCCTAATCCGAGATGTCATCATCGAAATTGCACCCGACGGCAAGACTGAAGCGGGCAGTGAGTGGAGCGTAGCAAACGGAGACTAGCCTATTGACTAAATCTCCAGTGCGATTTCTGCCGCCGGTCCAAAATCAAATGCGACGCAGTTATTAAGTATCCTTCGCCATGCACAGCTTGCGAGGGCAGGACGAGCGGAGATGCCTGTACCTTCGTCGACGGAGCACCCAAGAAGAAGCATTCGTATGCGTATGTGAAAGGATTAGAGGAGAGGGTAGGTATGAACTGGTAGAAGACATCAGCATTCCGGCTGACATTCCCCAGATCAAGGAGCTGGAGAGTAAGCAGCGTGAGAGCAATATGAGTCGTCAAGAACCCATCACAACTCCTTCAAATAGCGCCACCGCCGCGGACGCCGACAGCGACTCTGAGCTAGCGCAGCTCGTGCAAGCAATGTGGCTCGACGGCGGCAGCCAGCCAGGCAACCTGCGCGAGTTCGGTATGGCGTCGAATAAGAGCTTGTTCGCGATGGCTGCCCAATTCGCTGGAGATGGGCGGCAGCAAGCGGTTGGAGAGAGGGCGGCAGAAGCACAGACGCAGCCTTACTACAGTGACGCCGATATAGGTGATCTGGAAGTCGTGTTGCCGCTAGCAGATCTGTACTTCGCGCATGTAAGTTTCGATCTGTTCTACTGACGTCATCCAACTTAAATTGGCTAGGTGCACCCAACTCTACCTCTTTTCTCAGACAGGAGCGCCTTCACTACAAAGTTAATTATCAGCAGACACGCACAAGACTTCGGAAGCGTTGTGTTACTTGTATGCGCACTGGGATCTCTGTATTTTCCCTCCAACGCCTCGCTTAATGGTGACATGCTTCTCTTCTACAAGTACCTGCACACCTACCTCCACAAATCACCGAGCGCACTGCTGGAAGCCAGTCTCACGGTGCACTTCATCCAGGCCCACATCCTAGCCATCTTGGCCATGCAGCGCACAAGGGAGTACTGCAGGAGTTGCTGGTCAGCGATAGGCGCAGCTGCTCTCTTGGCTGAGGACTCTGGCATGGCGAAGTCGCAGGATGAGGACACCAAGAGAGCGTGGTGGGCGCTATACCTCCTTGACAAATCATTCGCGGTCAGTTACGGCAGGAGAGTGCTACTGAACGCTGTCGATGTGGATAGACCAAGCGCTGGTGCATTGGACGGTGACATTGTCGCGCATTTCAACACCATGTCTGATCTCTACGCCATCGCAGGCAACGTCGTCACGCATCTCTATCGCAATGGCGGTGGTAAGATGTCTGCAAGCGACTTAGATCAGAGTCTCGACAGCTGGTATCACAAGTACGTGTATAGTACACTCGCGACAGCATCACAACTCCATCAGATGCAAGTTGTTGGCTACCACGTCGTCAAGATATTCGTTCACAAAAAGAACATGAAAGTGGATGAGCCGCGTTACGGTGGAAGTAACTTTGCCATATGCATCAGCTCTGCTATGCAAATCATTTCAATACTGCATCAATTGCACGTCGGAAGTGCGTGCACAGTCCATTATACAGATGCGCTACTGAATTGGAGCGTGGGTGTAATTACTTGACAAAACGCTCCTTATTGAAACGCACAACACAGCCTATAACAGCCACTGGAGTCATTATTCTCGGTGTGTGTGCTGGCAATGGCTCCAACGAGACACAAGATCTCTCCCTCCACCTGGAGTACTTGGAGATGGGAATGCGCGTGCTACGTACCAAAAGTGCTACTGATGGGGTGGTAAGGAAAGCGTATGAGCTTTTTGAGGAGTTGATTCAGAATTTGAGCCTGAGAAACAGTGGGGATGATGCATTGGCGGACGGCACCCTATCGCCATCAACGCCAGCATTGACGGGCTGGCACGACTACATCATGTCGTCGTCAACTACTATTCCTCAACTCGGTGAAGGCGATTGGATGATGTTTCTGAATGAAATTTTTGGCGGTGGTGACACTCTGTAGCGATTACTTGTTGGATCTTAGTCTTAGCTTTTCATCGTCTGGCTGCTGCCATCTAAGCCATGCACTACTCTATCGGTAGCACTGACCTCGCTAGGCATGAGCACGGCTTCGTATCGCTAAGACAGTCATGCCGAGATGGCCGTTTTAGCATGCAAGCTTGGTTGTCTATCAACAAGCTACTGGCCACCTTCCAATCTGCTAGTCAGCTTCAGGGGCAGCACCGGACTCGTATACGCCCACAAAAACTGTAAAGACGTACGATTGCATTGTCACTGCAGCTTTTGCTTCCACTCGGAAGTCTTTTCGGAGACATCAACGGCGGTAGTAATCTACATCTATTCCCTTCTTTTCAGCACTCAATCATCTCGACGCTCACCTCTGCGAACTCATTACACCCCACAGCCGGAAGTATTCTGCTCGCCAGGCACGGCCAGTGCACAGCGTTCGTATCTCCCAGACGGCCATGTCAGCGAGGTATCATAGCACGCAAACGAGTCCGAGCAAAATATCATCGCTCTCTGCTCTCGCTCTGGTACTCTCATTCTCTTCCCTCACGCATGCACTTTTCTCGTCCTCAATCGACACGCCATATCAATGCGAAGAACTAGTAATCAATTATCATGGCGATTACACTCCACCCATCTCCTATCTCATTATACCCTCCAACCCAGAGGCGCCAAAAACACCCGATCTGATAGCGGACTACGAGCGCGATTACAGCCGTACTTCGACAAGAATACCGCAATTGAATTTGCCAACTGGGACAGAGTTTACCATCACGCTCAGTGACGCTAACGGTTTCGGCACCGGGGGAACGAGCAGAAGTAACAGGGTCAAATCAGGAATTAGCGATGGGTGTCTCTATGAAGCTGACTCGAGTTGGATGTTTTACATGGATCCACGAAATGCTTCGACGTGCGAGTGGATTGAGTTTGCTGTGTCGGAGAAAAACAACACGGATCCGTACTCATACTACGCTATCAGTCCCGATACCATGCCACGGGAGGTGCGTATACGGTCTCCGCACATATAACCTACTCAACCCACTCGAAGATTGCAAAAAATCTCACCTCGAATGATGAACATGTCGCGTATCAGGTGACCGAACCTATGGGTGAGTGACCGATTGCTACGACGAGCGTCTGGTCTCACTGCTATGTCTTCAGGCACCCAGATTGGTTTCGTTGGCGTTCTCGAAACCAAATCGCAATACAACCACGGCGGGAGCTCATCTATGCAAGTAGTGAAGCGTGGAAATGACACGAGCTGCAGTAAACCACCAGAGGCGTCGCCATCGCCTTCCAAGAAAAAGAGTGGTCTATCAACATCGGAGTACGGCGGGATCATTTTCGGTATTATCGCAGGCGCTGTCCTCGTGCTATTAGGTCTAATAGGTGGTTTATGGTACAAGCGCCGCTACAAGCGCCGTCTGCTCAATTCTCGCGCTCAGGAGGTCGATCTCGTAGACAAAGCTGAAGGCCAGGACGTGGATGATCTAGGTACCTTTGAACCTACGCCGTACATGCGTCAGACAGTGCCAGCGAACAAGACAGGCGCTACGCATGCGCATTCGGCGTCAGAGCTCCTCCCGCTTAATGCGACTGAAAATAATGTTACCCCGCCACCATACGCACAGAAGCGTACTCTGTCGCACGTTTCGACAGCTACGGATACTGGAAACACCATGAGCAGCACGCACCCTCCACAGTCCACGCTCAACTCACGGAATGCCATCTACCACTCAGACGCGGGCTCCTTCCACGAAGATGAGGGGCGGGATGGCGAGGAAGAGGAGCAGCATATCCCACCGCCGTATGTTGAAAGGCTAGGAGGGCATGGTGTCATATAGGCGTCGCCAAAGCCAGTCAACCCATTCATCCACTCTCTAGTCATTAATTTCTCACTGTATGCACTGAACATTTGTACTTAACTTAACAAACTGCATTCTGATACATCTAACCTTGCAACGTAGCGCTTGCTGGAAAACTCAATTGCTTATCGCACCTGCACGACAAAAATATGCTGGCGACAGCTCCGATAGCGAGAATCAATTAGGCTTGCTTTGCTTTTACAATCTGTGCACGCTAGCAGGCTACACCGTCACGCAGCAGTCGGTACCATTTGGACTAGGAACGAGGTATGCAAAGTGCACAGCGTGTTTATCCTTCCAACAGCCAAGGCGTCATCAATCCAAGTCTATCTTATGCGGACAATCTCGCAATACATCGCATCTCTCATCTTCGCCTCTTCATCTCTCACAACCGCGACCGTATTTTCGTTTACACGCAGAAATGAACAGATACAATGTAGAAACGTGAATAACGACTACTTAGACAACCACGCACCACTACTCTACTATCTCCTCACTCCATCTCATCTATTAGCAGATAGCGAGCGGAATTCTGGTGCTACATCTTCAAGTATACCACAGCCACCATCGATTGTGAGGTTATCACAATCGTCGCAAACCTTACACTCTCATTCGCGTCGCTATGCAGCGGTAGGCATGTCCGTTTCAAGCTACAGTGGCTTGATGGCCGGTATCGTGATTGGTGTCCTCGTATTCCTAGCTGCAATAATTGGTTCATTTGTGTACATTCGTCGCTACAGACGTCGCATGCAAGTTCTCAACGCTAAGGAAGTCGATCTTGATAACAAAGCGCCGGACGAGGACGTCGACGACATGGCCAGTGTCCATGCTTTCCTATCTCAGAGACAGGAAGAAGAGGAGGGCATTTCATCGTACAAAAAGCGTGATGAGTTCAATCAGGAGCATACGCTGCATGCTGCCACTCATACAGAGACGCGCCCACCATACCCTCGTAAAAGCATTCAGTCATCGACGGACAACATGCATATTACGCACGCTGCATACAGCACATCGATACCCCACACTGCGCAATCTGCGCAAGACTCGCATACGGTCTATCATTCTGATGCTGGATCGTTTCATGAAGAAGAGGAAGAGGAACACCACAGGCACGAGGAGCGTCATGTTCCACCGCCATACGTGGAAAGACTGGATAGTCACGCGGTCGACTAGCTCAGGCTGCGTCGTTGGACTTAATTCATCTCCACTGCATCACTGTACACTCTCCAAAATCTACTTACTTCTTATCTATGCTATATCTCATTCTAATTCTATAATCTATACAATGCCCAGCATCAATGTTTCTACGACCTCTTCCTTGGGCTCAGCGAATTTACGATGGATGAAAGGGATGAGAGCGATGATACTGACGACAGAGACCGCCTTAAGCCCTCTCTTGCACTCCCACTCCCACTCCCGCTTCTCTCTCGCTTCCTCCGCTTTACATGCGCTCTGTATGCAGGCAAGCTTGAGCATTCAAGAAGGGTGACAACGACGCGATGAGAATGTGTGAATATAGAGAGGGGCAGGAGTACACGTGCGCCTATATGTTGCTGTGCCGCATGCACCACCGCGTTCTGCTCATCGGCGTCCAGGTTGAGTTCCCATGCTGAAGTCCGACTGAAGAAGGTACGCAGAACGCGTGTGCCTTCATACGGTGTGATGTGTGTGCCGCGCTGTACGTGTGTGCTGTACCACATGTGAAACTGAGCAGTCTCAGCTGGACTATACATCCCAATTCACCCAGCTCACCTCCAAATTCTCGATACTGCGCTCCACATCACGCAAATACGTCGAGAAACTGTGCAGCAAGTCCTCGTTGCTCAGTATATCGTGCAGCGTCGCTCGCTTCATCCCGGAACTGACTTATGAAGTATAAGGTTTGCTTGCGGTCTTATCTCTTCTTCTTATCAGGTTAAGGTTTGGCGAGGTTCAACGCAATCATGCACGTCGCTTGGCCGACCTTTTAGCGAAGATTGTGATGGTGTGACAGTGTGATAAAGGGTTGTGCTTTAGTGATAAGATAACCTTGATCAGGCACCGCGGAATATTTGACGGGCAACTTGGGCGGCAGTGATAAGTGAGCAATATGCTTCGCGCAATTGGGTACATTATTCTACAATATTTATTTCTATACATATCAAAACACAAGCTCTCTTCTGATACCCTACTCACTCACTTCTCCCCGCAGCGACACAGGAACAAGCTCCCGGATACGCCCGACAGGGAGATTTGTGGCGAGGAGATAAGAGAGTTTGGTAAGGGCTGCCTATTGCGGGTGTCAGATTCATATAGACCACCGAATAACCCGCACCTCGCACGTCAAGTCCTTGCCACTAACGACGCCTGCCTCAGCCAGGGCGCGTCCATTAGCATACGCTGCACTGACAGCGCCACTGTGGCATTGGGATGTATTGATAATGACCACTCCTGCGTCTGCTGCACGTTTGAGGCTGGCGAGTAGAGCCTCGTTATGAGCGATGTTACCTGTGAGAAATGAGTGAGTTTGGGCAACCAACTCAACACGACGTTACCCACCGCTTCCAAATGTTTGTAACACCAGCGCTGACCGCCGCACCTTGATGAGGTCGGCAAGAATGGCGTCGAGAACGTGCAACTTCATACCAGGGAAGACGCGCAAGACGCAAATCTCAGGCGAGAGTGTTTTGTGTACGGTGAGGGGGTGTTCTTGTGCAGCAGCATCCTTATCGCTCTTGCTGTTATTCCTCACCACAGTCCAATTGACGTCGAAGGTAGCACCAACGCGTGCTAACGGCGGGCAGTTGTAGCTCCTAAACGCGTCAAACTCGCTAGTAGACACTTTGGTGCTCCGGTTTCCGCGCAGAAGTTGATGATTAAAATAGATGCAGACCTCAGGTACGGTGACTGTACCAGCGAGGAGCAGCGAGTGAAGTATATTGTCGCTGGCGTCAGCGCGGATGTGCGTGAGCGGGATCTGACTGCCTGTGAGAAGCACGCTCTTTTGCAACCCCTCGAGCATAAAGGAAAGGGCTGAGGCAGTGTACGCCATTGTGTCTATAATTGTTGAGCGGAGCTGTACACAGAATGAAAGCGTAAGCTCCACTCACCTGTACCGTGCAATACCACGAATCCATCGAATGCATCGTAGTTCAGCTCGATATCGCTCGCGATACGCCTCCACTGCTCAGGACCGACGTCGCTGCTATCGAGCAGAGGGGTGTATTCGAGTATAGCGTAGCGCACTGTGTGCTCCACGCCGCTGAGAAAGGTGGGTGGTGTTTGCAACGCATCCAGATTGGCTGAGAAACGAGATCCGTCCGATCCGCTTGGTGTGGAGTCGTGGAATTGATTCGTTGAGTGTACCGTAAGCTGCTCTCTCCTGCATTCGCCTTCCCGCCTCTCATCTCCCTTCCAAAGCTCGTACTTCTGCCTGTTTGTGAGGTTCGAGAAGATGGAGTCCGCGCAAGGGTCGTCGAAACGTGGTTGTGAGCGTAGGATGGCGGTGAGGAGGTTGCTGTATGGCTGGTAGCTGCCCTTGTCGTCTTGAAGATAAAGAGTAAGTTGAAGATAGGCAGAAGAGATGCGCGCTCACCAGCAATCATACCGATCTGCAGAGCACGTCAGCGGCATTCTGAGGATGCGCTAGACGCACGGTACCGCCGGTATAGATGACAAGCACATTCTTGCTGATCATGATGGTCACCAGCAAAAGAAGCAAGAGCAACAAACGCGCAAAGCTATAAAGACATCAACATAATTCTCAAGAAATTACTTTCTACATCTTTATTGCTCGCTTGTAACGTTCACGTTCACCCACATTCCATCATCGATGAACTTTGTAAGTCAGGCATCAACGCGCCGCGCCCTTTCTGTGTTCGCGCACAGCCTCAAGCAGTTGCGAGTGGACATATTAGGCAGCAAAGAGATTGGTTTCTGAGATGCGTCACAGGTGCAGTACAAGGACATCAAGCCGCTGACTGAGGCTCCTACTGAGGTGAGTGACTTGGACATTCTTGGAGTCATCAGCTGACTATGTATATTCTAGGACAAGGTGCTTATTGGTGCGTATCACTCACTCGCTCACACCTCCGCCAACACAATAAAGACGTCAGAGAACCAAACGAAGTCATACAAGGCAGCATCCCATCCAGCTACAACCTCCCGCTATCGAAATTTGAGCACGCACTCGATCTCGACGACGCAGAGTTCAAGAACCTCTATGGCTTCAATAACCCAGCCAGCGGCAATGATCACAAGCGCGACTCTATCTTCTTTTGTCTCTCCGGAAAGCGTGCAGCAATTGCGTGCGATTTAGCTACTAAGAGGGGCATAAAGAACATCCACAACTACCAAGGCAGCTATGCTGATTGGTTGGCGAATGAGCAAGCCAGGGAGCAGAAAGCGCTAGACTAATGTGCTAAATTTGAAATATAATGAATGTCGTTCCAGGTTGAATAAACTCATTAGAAATGACGCAACAACCTTTTTATTTGCTCAATTTAAGCCTTTCAATCGCAAAGTAAGTATCATAGATATAGGATGCATAAGTGTACAGAACAATAAGTTACATGGGTGGTGTCCTAGGTGTGTCGATTTGGTGTAGCGCAAGCCAGATTAGACGCGCTCACCGCGGAGTCTTCTAGCGAGTTGGATGTCCTTTGGTTGGATGGTGACTCTCTTAGCGTGGATAGCAGCCAAGTTGGTGTCTTCGAAGAGTGAGACAAGGTAAGCCTCGCTGGCTTCTTGAAGGGCCATGACAGCTGAGGATTGGAAACGCAAGTCAGTCTTGAAGTCTTGGGCGATTTCTCTGACGAGACGTTGGAATGGAAGTTTACGGATGAGGAGTTCAGTCGACTTTTGGTAACGACGGATCTCTCT